>RCUC01167008.1:0-62807 GCA_003697995.1 Taxidea taxus jeffersonii
TGTACTGTTATCAATGAGTTTCATTGTGTTTGTTATTAATTGGTTTGTATATTTGGGTGTTCCTAAAGTTGGAGGGCCTAAGTATTTGCAATTGCTAGTTCTTGTTGGATAGACCTCATTTATTATGATGTAGTGTCCTTCTTCATCTCTTGTTATAGTCTTTGGTTTAAAATCTAGTTTGTCTAATATAAGTATGGCTCCTCTGGCTTTCTTTTGATATCCATTAGCATGATAACTGGTTCTCCATCCCCTCACTTTCAATCTGCAGGAGTCTTTATGTCTAAATGAGTTTAAGCAGCATATTGATGGGTCTTTTTTTTTTTTAATCCATTCTGACTCCCTGTGTGTTTTAATCGGAGCACTTAGTCATTCGCATTGAGAGTGATTATTGATAGATATTAATTTTGCATCATTGTATGACCTGTAAATTTGTTGTTTATGGAGATTTTCTCTGCTTCTTTCTAGTCTATTGCTTTTGGTCTTTCTTTCCCACTCAGAGAGTCCCCTTTAATATCTCTTGCAGGCCTGGTTTTTTGGTCATGAGCTCCTTTAGTTTTTGTTTTTCTGGGAATTTTTTTTTTTTTTTTTTTTGAGAGACAGAGAGAGAACACAAGAGGGGGCAAGGAGTGGCAGAGGGAGGAGGAATTTAAATGGATTCCATGCCCAGTGCAGAGGCCAGGACAGGCCTCAGTCTCATGACCTGTGAGATCATGGGTTCATGTCCTGAGTGGAAATCAGGAACCAGACACTTAACCAATTGAGTCACCCTGGTACCCCTCTGGGAAAACCTTTATCTGTCCATCTATTCGAATATCCAGCCTTGCAGGATAAAGTATTCTTAGCTGCATGTTTTTCCCATTAGACATGTTGAGTATAGTATGGCATTCTCTTCCGGCCTGTTAAGTTTCTGTGGATAGATCTGTCTTCCCTTTTAATTTAGGGGTTTCCTTTCCCTTGCTACTTTCAGAACTTTTTCCTATCTCAGTATTTTGCAAATTTAACTATGATATGTTTTGGTGTTGGGCTGCTTCTGTTGATTATGGTGGGAGTTCTCTGTGCCTCCTGGATTTGGATGCCTGTTTCTTTCCCCAGATTAGGGAATTTTTCAGGTATAATTTGCTCAAATAAACATTCTGTCCCTTTTCCCTCTCTTCTTCTTCTGGGACTTCTATGATATGAACTCTATTATTCTTTATGGAGTCATTGAGTTCCCCAAGTCTACATTCATGATCCAATGTTTTTCTTTCCCTCTTTTTTTCAGCTTCATTATTTTTCAAATTTTAATCTTCTATATCATTTATTCATTCCTGTGTTTCTTCCATTCTTTGTAGTCATTATAACCAGTTATAATTTTGTATCTCATTTGTAGCATTTTTTATTTCAGGTTAACTAATTTTTAGGTCTTTTGTCTCTGTGGTAAGGGCCTTCCTGGTGTTTTCTCTGCTTTTCACAAACCCAGCTAGTATCCTTATGATTGCTGCTTTAAATTCTGGATCAGGGGTCACGTGGGTGGCTCAGTGGGTTAAGGCCTCTGCCTTCGGCTCAGGTCATGATCCCAGGGTCCTGGGATTGAGCCCCGCATCGGGCTCTTTGCTCAGCAGGGAGCCTGCTTCCTCCTCACTCTCTGCCTACTTGTGATCTCTGTCTGTCAAATAAATAAATAAAACCTTAAAAAAATAAATAAATTCTGGAGCGGTCATATTACTTATATATCTTTTGATTTCATACCTGGCCATACCTTTACTTGTTCTTCTTTGGGGATGAATTCCTCTGTCTTAGCATTTTGTCTCAGTTGCTGTCTTCTGTATGTTAGGAAAGCCTGGTATGTTTCCTGTTCCTGAGACTAATGGCTCTATAAAAAGAGGTCGTATACTGTCCAGGGCCTAGGCTTCAGGAAGTGTTTCTGGCATATGCTGAGTGCACTCTGTTGCTGTGTTTCGACTGCTCTTTCCTTCAGGTCCTCTGCAGAGTTTGCCTACAGTGGGGAATGTTTGGGCCTTGTCCAGTTTGGGGTGAGTTTCACTAGGTGTGTTTTGATCTTGCTTCTTTAAAGAGGCTAGATCCTTCTTCCACTAGAGTAAAGCTTTGCAGTGCCCTACGGTCAGTAGATTTGGTGTGAGCGGGAGGTCTGTGCTGGTCTTCTGGGCAGGGTCCAGCTCTTGCTCTGCCTCTGAGGCACACCTGCCCTGGTAAATAAGCACCTGGAGATGTGGGTGGGGCTGGGTGTAAGCGGCTGAAGCCTCCACTCAGTGCTCTGGTGCTCACTGAAATCCGTTTGTGCTGCTGGGTGGGGGAAAATGATGTCAGTCTGTTCTCTGCTCCGTGAGGCGGAGTTTGACCTGTAGGTCTTCAGGAAGCTGTCCCAGGAGAGTGAACAATCTCTCCTCACGTGCCCCATGCGGCCCTCCCCCTGCCTTCCCCCTGCCCGTGTCCAGAGCGTCTTCCCACCTGGGGGCACAGTGCTCCTGTGTTTCATCTGAGGGGTATGGGTTTCAGATCTCCACGTTTTCGGGACCTGGCATGGTGTGCACTCACACTGACTCTCTGGGGTTTTGCTGGCTCTGGCTGGTGCTGGCAGTCGCAAGCCTGCTTAGGAGCTTGGAGTTCGTGGTAACGTGTAGCAAAGCGCCGGTGTCGAGGTTAATTGCCCTCAGCTTGTTTCTCTGCTGCTGTGCTACTGAATGGAGCAGTGCAATGGTGTCCACCAGCTCTTTTGTCCCTAGAGAGACAGTGCCGCCTCTCCCAAATGCACTCCCAGAAAGGGAACTCTCTCTCCCATTGACCCAGGGGATCGTCAGACCACACTGCTGGCTCCCGGGCCTCTGCCCTCCTTCACAGAAGCACCTCTCTGCCTACCAGGCTCCACCCCAGCTGCGAAGATGACTTCTGAAACTTCAGTCTTTGAGCTCCATTGCTTGTAAAAACTTGAAATCATCAGTCCCTCTCATTTTCCCAGTCAATGGTTTGGGGGACATGTTTGTCTTATGCAATCCCCTGTGCACTGCCTTCACTCCCTCTCTCTCCTTCCCCACTTCCTCCCATCATCAGGGCTCCATCCCCTTTGCAGCACTCACAAATCTTTTCTCTCCCAAACCATGTCTCCATACCTCCTACCTTAGGCCTTTTCCCCCTCTGGTTGTACAGTTTGTTCTCAGTCCTCAGATGGATTTCTTGGGTGTTCTGAATGATTTGATCTTTATCTAGCTGTTGTCAGGGATGAGACAATCATAAGGTCCAACCACTATTCCACCATCTTAACTCACTCTACCGGCTTCTCTTATAGACACCAAAAACACAGAAATAAGCAAGCTGACAGAAGTCTCAACCCTCCTAGAACTTATTTTCTAGGGCAGCAAAACAGAAACTAACCACTAACAAAATGGTAAGGTATACAGTGGTATAAAGTATTGTGGAGGTAAGTAAATCTCAGGAAAGGTGATGGGGAGTGCTAGGGCAAGACTATAATGTAAAAACAGGGTGGTCAGGGAAAGTCTCATTAAAAAGGTGAAATTTGGGACGCCTGGGTGGCTCAGTTGGTTAAGCGGCTGCCTTCGGCTCAGGTCATGATCCCAGCGTCCTGGGATCCAGTCCCACATCGGGCTCCTTGCTCGGCAGGGAGCCTGCTTCTCCCTCTGCCTCTGCCTGCCTCTCTGTCTGCCTGTACTCACTCTCTCTCTCTCTAACAGATAAATAAATAAATAAATAAATCTTTAAAAAAAAAAAAGGTGAAATGTGAGCAAAGATTTAAAAGAGGTAAGAAAGTAGATGGATATCTGGGGGGCGGAATTAAGGCAGCAATGTATGCAGCATGTTGTGTCAGTGTGTCATTAAAGAATAAGTACACCAAGGAGCCAAGAGGGGAAGAAGGGTTGCAAATTAAAATGAGGGCCGGGGCACCTGGGTGGCTCAGTGGGTTAAAGCCTCTGCCTTCGGCTCACGTTATGATCCCAAGGTCCTGGGATCAAGCCCCGCATTAGGCTCTCTGCTTGGCAGGGAGCCTGCTTCCCCCTCTCTCTCTGTCTGCCTCTCTGCCTACTTGTGATCTCTGTCAAATAAATAACTAAATAAATCTTTAAAAAAAACTAAGGGCCAGACCATACAAGACCTTTTAAGCTATTGACTCTGAATAGGGTGTTTGGGCAGAGAATTACTAGGATCTATCTTCTCTCTTCTCCCCCACTTCTCTCTCTCTCTCTCCTCTCTTTCCACACACTATGTGTGTGGTTTCTTTCTTTCTTTAATCAAAGTATAGTTGATACACAATGTTACATTAGTTTCAGGTGTACAACATAATAAATCAGTAAGTCTATACATTACACTATGCTCACCACAGGTGTAGCTACCAGATGTCACCATATAATGCTATTATAATACCATTGACTATCTTCCGTATGCTTTGCCTGTCATCTCCATGACTTGTTCATACTTCTCTTTATAAAGGGTCATTCTGGTTGTTGGATTGAAATTAGAGTTTGGGTAAACATTATCACACAATGTAATTATTACTTGTTGATTTATCTCTGAGATCTCTTCCCCCTTTGAGTACAAAAACTATATTTTGTTTATCTTACTATGCTTGTGACTTTTAAGTGTTTGAGAGACTTAACAGGTAATTGTATATTTGCTGAATTAGTTCCATTTCTTTCATCAGGCATAAGAGAATGTTGGTATTAAATTCAATCTGAAAAGATTACATTAAGCTTAATTTCATAGGAAAGCAGCACTAACTTGATAAAGACAATAGAGTGTAGAAAGGGA
Organism: Taxidea taxus jeffersonii; assembly: GCA_003697995.1. Classification (NCBI taxonomy): domain Eukaryota; kingdom Metazoa; phylum Chordata; class Mammalia; order Carnivora; family Mustelidae; genus Taxidea; species Taxidea taxus. Next base: position 4,759 of record RCUC01167008.1, read on the forward strand.
AAAGAGAAGAAAATTAAACCTACGTGTAGATAAATAAGTATAGGGTGCAGTTTTAAAATAAGGAATAATTTGTCTTTAGGTTTTTAAATGGATTAAGAGCTAAGGGAGTACAGAATTCTAGCTTAATCAAATATATTATGCAAACATCTAAAATGACACTAACTAGACTATCATGATGTACGTCTCCATTAAAATCAAAGCATTGGTAAAATGTTGGAAAGTTAGCCATTTCTCGAATGGCTGTGTAACAGTAGCATAGACAAATCATCAGATAAGTATCTCGTAGTCAAACAAACTTGTCCCTTGAATCTAAATCAAATTATGTGTTTGAGACATGTGTATTACTTCCAAACACGAATTTGCAACTTCATTCAATTTTCAGACAATTCCTAGGTTTCACTAAATGTATTCTTTTGCACTGTCATTTGTCTGGTGTTTGAAAAGCCGTATTCACAAGTTCAGCTAGAAAATATTTATAAGCTCTGTGGTGCCAGGCATTGGCAAATGTCCTCCCTGGACATGTGCTGAAGGGAACGAGCCATGCAACTGGTTCCCTCCCACATAATCCCTCTGGCTCATTGAAATTGGATGACCTTCCTGGGAACTCTTTACTGTGGTCTCTGTGGGTGCCAAAAGCCCAAGAAAGCTTGCTGGGTTGTTCTCATTCAAATACTGAGCTTGCTGGGTTCTCATTCAAGCATCTTTAGACACACTTCCTTCTTGCTCTGCGACACTACTAATTGGCACAGGAAACATCCCAGCTTTGTCCATTTTCTATAGAAGTTGGAAATGCTTCTGCCTCACTATGCTGACAGAATTATATTTTCAATGGTATGAATGCCTCGGACATTTCAATGATAACTTTGGGAATAAAAATAAAACACATAATGCTGTTAGTTAGTCTTCCACAGCCTCATGCCACAGAATAATGGTTACAAGCAAGAGTCCTCAAAACCAGGAGCTAAAGAAATGTGTGCTTGTGATACAGTTATTTAACTTTGATAGAAGCTGTACCTAGTGACTTTGTGTTGCTGTGCTCTTTACCTTAATTGACTTATTTGCACAATTATACATTTAATCTGTTTGCCACTAGTTATAAATAAGAGGCTGTTGTGGTCTGTTTCCAAGGAATTTTTCCATCAGTTCAAGAAAGTGTGTTACATTGCCAAGAGTGAAGAAAATTGTCCTTGTATTTTTCATTGGCTAGGAGCCTATGTCTCCCATATTTATAAAATGGGGGGGAAAACATCTCTAATCTGTATACTTAGGTCTTTCCTGCTTGTAATGGACTTGTGTAGAGTGATAGGCAGAAAGGAGATATAATTACTTGTGAGAGCGCTTGGGCTGGGTGTTGAAATCACTGAAACCTTTTTAAGCCAGTCTTAACATTTTGTAAGTTTGTTTATGTCAAGTGGCCAGAGGCTACCTTCAATTTTTTGCATATGTGTATGCATATGTGTCTTCTTTGAATTCAAATAGATGCATAAAGGTTTTATAGAGTTTTTTGAGGCTAATGATGCTCTTTAGTTATGGTATTTCACATTAAATATATTGATATGAGCAAAATCCATTAAAAATATTGTTAAATAGATTATTAATGTTTTACTTTGTGTTTCTAATTGCATATGGTGAGGTTTTGGAATATTTAGTAAGAATAAGATAACAATTCATGACATCACCATCCTTGTGTTTTAAAGATCATGACAGGGTGATTGACTAGGTTACTAGTCATACACAGAAAAATCCAGCCATTTCTGGTTTTTACTTCATGTATAAGAAGTTCTTTCATGCTGCCTTGTTTCTAGTGCTGGAAGGTATTTGATTCATTGAAATTCTATGTGCCCACAAAATGTCTGGAACTGTGATAAATACTTGAATGGGTAAAAAAAAGAAGTAGAAGTCTCCTAGAGAACTATTGTTTAGGTTTTCTTTGAGTTATGATTTTTAATTCTTGCCAAGTTGTTTTGTTGGAATTAACTTTTAAAGGATAGTTTCAAATTTTCCAATTTTCTAATTTTTCCAAGTTTTCCAGTTTTATTAATTCTTTCAAATATTTTATGCCTCCCCAAATTAAAGATCCACTAGTTTGTGAAACAAAACTAAAAACAATTTTCGAGATGATAGTAAGTCAAAGAGGCTGATGCTTGACAAGGAACAAAATGATAAATAAAACAGAATTTACGTTTCCAGAAATAGAGCCAAAGTACACATAGGGATTTAATATGTGGCAATGCTGTTATTTCAAAGCAATGAGGAAAGATCAATTATTTAATACACACTGTTGAGACAGCAGCTAGCCATTTGGATGAAGATCAAGCTGGATCTCTATACAGGAGCCCTAATAAATTTTTGGTAACATAATTTTTAAAATAACAAGAGGAACCCTAATAAATTGAGGAAAAATTGAATACAACTTTTTAAATTTATTTAGGATCATGAGATGGGCAAAGTGTATATAAACATAAAGTATCACTTAAAGACTATAAAGAAAAGGAAATGACAGAATTGCTTATGTAAAATTTTAAACTATTTATGCAGAAAAATGTATCATAAAAATGTAAAAAAAAGGCAAACTGGGAAAAATATACATTGAACATATAATAAGCAAAGGCTGATATTCTAGATATGCAAAAATACTCAGAAACCAACATAAAGATAACACCTGAAAGAACTCTGGCAAAAATATAAACTGTTCACCAAAAAACAAATGATCAATAATCATTCATGTCACAATCATGTGCTGAGAACCTGTATGAGCCAGTATTATTCAATGTACTTATAATATATCAAAGAACAAAACAGACACAAATTCTTGTGCTTGAGTTCATTCTATCATGAGGGATTGTGGTGAAGAGGACAATAAACAGTACACCTAAAAAATAATTATGTAATGAGTTGGAGTTATGGTTCCCAAACTATGTGCCAAGGCATCTTGAGGTACTACAGCAAAATTACAGAGGCAATGCACGTTATCTATATTTTTAAGGGAAACACGGCAGCATCTATCAGAAAATATACAAATTACTAGCTCAGGTAGCTCAGAGTTTCAACATCAATTCATGCTAAATTTCTTTTGGTGACATCATATCCTTTTTCAGTGGTTGCTGTAATAACCCGCAAATCCTACACAAAATTGCTATGTATCAGGAAATGAGGATGGTGCTGTCCATTATGATTCTAAGTGTTGACAAGCCATTCGGGGTCCGACAGGCACACATATCCTATTAGGTAACTAATTATGATGAATTAAGAATGAAATATAAATATTATTACTTTTTAAAATGGCTATTAAGTTATTTAGACATCAGCTCTATTTAGTTGTTTGGATCTATCTGTTTAATGAATGGAGTTAGATAAATCTTTTGGCTAGAGGTGCTGTGAACATTTTTTGAGAAACTAATGGTACTGTGAACTGATAAGGTTTGGACACCTCTATGTTAGAAGGTGATAAATGCTTTGAAAAAAATGTAGAACCACCTTTTTTTATTATAAGATACTATCTTATAATTGTTTGTATTTCTTTGGTGTTGGTTCTGATCTCTCTCCTTTCATTTGTGAATTTATTTATTTGGGTCCTTTCTCTTCTCTTTTTGATAAGTCTGGCGAGATGGCTGATCAATTTTATCAATTCTTTCAAAGAACCAGCTCTTAGTTTTGATGATCTGTTCTAGTGGGTTTTTGGTTTGTTTCTCTATCGTTAATTTCTGCTCTTATCTTCATTATTTCCCTTCTTCTGCCGGCCTTCGGCTTCTAGCTCTGTTAGGTAGAAGATTAGGTTGTGTATTTAAGATGTTTTTGCTTCTTGAGCTAAGCCTGTAATACTGTACACTTCCCTCTTATGACAGCTTTTGTTGCAGCTCAGACGTCTTGGACTGTCACGTTTTCATTTTAATTTGTTTCCATACATTTTTGAAATTTCTTCTTTAATTTCCTGGCCAACCCATTCATTCTTTAGTAGGATGTGCTTTAACCTCTATGGGTTAGTGGTCTTTCCAAACTTTTTCTTGTGATGGACTTCAATTTTCATAGCATTGCGGTCAGAAAATATGCATGGCATAATCTCAGTCTATTTGTACTTGTTGAGGCCTGATTTGTGACCTCCCATGCGTTCTGTTCGAGAATGTCCCACGTGCCCTTGAAAAGAGTGTGTATTCTGCTGCCTGAGGGTGAAATGTTTTGAATGTTATCTGTTGAGTCCACCTGGTCCAGTGCGTCATTCAAAGCCATTGTTTCCTTTTTGATTTTCTGCTTAGATGATCTGTCCATTGCTATAAGTGGGGTGTTAAAGTCCACCACTATTACTGTATTGTCAGTAATGGGTTTCTTTATATCTGTTATTAATTGCATCATATATTTGGGTGTTTCCAAGATGGGTGCCTAAATATTTGCAATTGTTAGATCTTCTTGTTGGATAGACCTCGTTTATTATGATGTAGTGTCCTTCTTCATCTCTTGTTATAGTCTTTGGTTTAAAATCTAGTTTGTCTGATATAAATATGGCTCCTCTGGCTTTCTTTTGATATCCATTAGCATGATAACTTGTTCTCCATCCCTTCATTTTCAATCTGCAGTCACTTGTAGGCAACACATATATAGGTCTTTTTTTTTTTTTTAAATCCATTCTGACCCCCTCTATGTTTTGATTGGAGCATTTAGGCCATTTGCATTTAGAATGATTTTTTTTTTTTAAGATTTTATTCATTCATTTGACAGATAGAGATCACAAGTAGTCAGAGAGGCAGGCAGAGACAGAGGAGGAAGCAGGCTCCCCGCTGAGCAGAGAGCCCAATGTGGGGCTAGATCATAGGACCCCGGGATCACAACTGGAGCCGAAGGCAGAGGCTTTAACCCATTGAGCCACCCAGGTGCCCCTAGGATGATTATTGATAGATATGAATTTAATGCCATATATTACCTGTAAAGTCATTGTTTATGGAGATTTTCTCTGTTCCTTTCTAGTGCTTACTGCTTTTGGTCTTTCTTTCCCACTCAAAGAGTCCCTTTTAATATTTCTTGTGGGGCTGGTTTAGTGGTCATGAACTCCTTTAGTTCTATTGAGCAAAATATTTTTTTTTTTTTTTTTTGAGAGAGAGCGGTGGGGATGGGGGCAGAGGGAGTGAGAATTTAAGCAGGCTTCATGCCCAGTGCAGAGCTTGATATGGACCTCAACCTCATGACCCTGAGATCACGACCTGATCAAGGGTCAGACATTTGACTGACTGAGTCTCCCAGGCGCCCCTGTCTGGGAAACTCTTTATCTCTCTTATTCTGAATATCAGCTTTGCTGGATAAAGTATTCTTGGCTGCCTATTTTTCCATTTCAGCTTGTTGAATATATCATGCCATTCTCTTTGGGACTATCAATTTTCTGTGATAGATCTGCTAACCCTGCTTGTCTTCCCTTGTAAGTTAGGGGTGTCTTTGCTTTGTTGCTGTAGGATTTTTTTCCTTATCTCTGTATTTTGCAAATTTACTGTGTGTTTTGATGTTGGCTTGCTTTTGTTTATTTGTGCTTCCCAGATTTGGATGTCTGTTTCTTTTCCCATATTTGGGAAGTTTTGAACTATAATTTGCTCAAATAAACTTTCTGCTCTTTTATCCTCTCTCTTCTTCTTCTGGGACTCCTGTGATATGAATGTTATTATGCCTTATGGAATTGCTGAATTCCCTAAGTCTACCTTCATGATCCAAATTTTTTTTCTCCCTCTTCTTTTTAGTTTCATTGTTTTTCATACTTTTATCTTCTATATCATTTATTCATTCCTGTGTTTCTTTTGTTCTTGTGGTCATTACATCCATTTGGTTTTTCATCTCAGTTTTAGCATTTTTATTTCAGCCTGACTAGTTTTTAGGTCTTTTAAGTCCATAGTAAAGGACTCCATGGTGTCTTCTCTGCTTCTCCCAAGCCCAACTAGTAGCCTTATAATTGTTGCTTTAAATTTGGATCAGGCATATTTCTTATACCTCTTTTAACTAGATCCTTGGCCGTGACATTGGCCGTGCTTTTTTTGGGGGGGGGGGGTTGAATTCCTCTTTCTTGTTTATTTTGTCTAGGTCTCCGTCTTCTTCTGTGTGTTAGGAAAGCCTGATATGTTTCCTGTTCCTAAGCGTAATGGCTTTATAAAGAATAGGTCATATACTTCCTTCTCCACAGGAACACTGCAGTGCCCACGGGGCTCCACACTGGCCATGTTTTGGAACTCTAAAACTCCACTTCTTTGAGCCAACTGGTTGTAAAAACACATGAATATCAGCCCCTCACATTTGCTTGTCCATTGGCTTTGGGGAAGTGTTTTCCTTGCCCAATCCCCTGTGCATTCCTTTCTCTCTCACCCCTCTCTCTGTGACCAGGCCTCACTCCCCACTCTCTCACCTGTGATCCATTTCTCCCCCAAACCATGTTTCTGCACCTCATATCTTCCACAATGTGACCTCTTCTCTCCCTTTACTTGTGCAATTTATTCTGTCAGTCCTCAGATTATTTCTTGGATATTTGGGATGATTTGATATTTATTTTGTTGTGTTCAAGATAAAATGCAAACCTAGGGTGCTGCTCTTACTCTTTAGTTCCTCCCCCATATATAATTGGTTTTATGCAACATCTGACTCTTGGTAAAAATAATCAGGTACATGAGGAGGTAAGACAATGAGATCAAAATTAAATGAAACATATGACACAATGGAATTTTATTATGAATTTTATATTTTTATGTTACTTATTATGGAAAATTCCAAACATACATAAAAATAGAAAAATAGGGGTGACTGGATAGTTCAGTCTTGATTTCAGTTCAGGTCATGATCTCAAGGTCGTGAGATTGAGCCCCTCTTTCCCTCTGTCCCTCCCCTCTATCTCTCACTCTCTAAAAAAAAAAAAAAAAAAAGACATGATAGAAAGAAAAAAGAACACCTTTCTATCTATAACCCAGGGGTAACAATCAACATTAACTCATAAGCCCTCTTTTGTTTCATCTCTCCAGCTCTCCCACCTTTGAATTATTCTAAGAAATTGTCATAATTTTTCACCTGTAAGTATGTCAGCATATATCATTAAAAGGTAAAGAATCTTATTTAAAATATGTCATGGACTAAGTGTGTCTCTCCAAAATTTATATGTTGAAGCTCTAAATTCTAACGTGATGATATTTGAGATGAGGACCCTGGGAAATATTTAGGGGTAGATGTGAGGAAATGAGGGTGCTGCATTCATGATGGGATTAGTGCCTTTCTAACAGGATACACAAGGGAGCTTGCTCTCTTTCCTCCCATGCAAACACAGAAAAAAGGGTACATGAGCATATAGCAAGATGGCAGCTGTCTGCAAGCCAGAAAGAGAGCCTTCTACAGAATCTCACCACAGTGGCAACCCAATCTCAAACTTCCAGTCTCCAGAAAAAATAAATTTGTGTTGTTCAAGCCACCCAGTCTATGTTTTTGTCATGGTAACATAAGATGAGAACTATAACATATAACAATAATATAATTATCACTCTATAAGGGAAAAAACATTATAATCCATTTTCCAGCCTGAGTTTTAACTTTCTGAATTGCTTCAAAAAATTTTCTAATTGGATTGTAAGCATTAGGACCCAAACATTGTTCCTGGGACAAATCTATAAAACAAACATTCAAAGATACTTCTTTGAAAAATCTTTGAAAAGGGTCTTGTTTTTTCTTTTCAGGGGATAGATAGATATAGATATATCACATCTTCTTTTCCATTCATCTATTGACAGACATTTACTTTCATATCTTGATTATTATAAATAATGCTGCTGTCATAAACATTATGGTGCATATTGAATTAACAGTTTCATTTTCTTTTGGGTAAATATCCTATAGTGGAATTACTTGGTCATGTAGTATTTCTGTATTTTAATTTTTTGAGGAACCTCATACTGTTTTCTATAGCAGCTGCCCCAATTCATATTTCCACCAATAGTGCACAAGGGTTCTCTTTTCTCCAGATTCTTATCAACACTCTTATTTCTTATTTTTTTGATTCTAGCCATTCTGAGAGGTATAAGGTAAAATCTCATCATGGTTTTGATTTGTATTTCCCTGATGATGAGTGATGTCAAGCATCTTTTTATTTGTCTGTTGATCATCTGTGTTTTCTTTGGGAAAAAAAAGTCTATATTGGTACTCTGCCAATTTTTAAATTGGATTATTTTTTTGTGTTGAGTTGTATAAATTCTTTATATATTTTGGATATTAACTTTTTATTGGATATATCATTTGCAAATACATTCTCCCATTCAAGAGGTTGCCTTTTTGTTTTGTCAATGATTTCCTTCACTGTGCAAAAGCTTTATATTTTTTGTAGTCCCAGTAGGTCTAAAAGATTGCTATGTTCTCTTTCAGGAGTTTCATGGTCTCAGGTCTCAGATTTAGGTTTTAATCCATTTTGGGGTGATTTTTGTTCATTGTGTAAGAAAGTAATCTAGTTTAATTCTTTTACACATAGCTGTCCAGATTTCCCAGCACCGTTTATTGCAAAGACTGTCTTTTCCCCATTGTATATTCTTCCTTCTTCTGTCATTGATTAATTGACCATATAGATGTGAGTTTATTTCTAGGTCCTCTATCCTGTTCCATTTATCTGTGTCTATTTTTTGTTCCAGTACCATAACGTTTTGATTACTATAGCTTTGTAGTTTATCTTAAGATCAAGGATTTTGATACTTCCAGCTTTGTTTTTCTTTCTCAAGATTGCTTTGGCTATTCCAGATCTTTTGTGGTTCCATACAAATTTTAGGATTTTTTGTCCTAGTTCTGTGAAAAATCCTATTGGTATTTTGAAAGGGATTGCATTGAATCTGTAGATTATTTTGGGTATTACAGACTTTTTAACAATATTAATTTTTCTAATCCATGAGCATGGAATATATTTCCATTTGTTTATGTCATCTTCAGTTTCTTTCATCAGTGTTTTACAGTTTTCAGAGTGTAAGTCTTTCAACACTTTGGTTATATTTATTCCTAGGTATTTGATTCTTTTTTTTTTTTTTAAATATCTTTTTTTTTTTTTTAATTTTTTTTTTTTTTTTTTTTGTTAGAGAGAGAGAGAGCGAGCACAGGTAGACAGAGTGGCAGGCAGAGGCAGAGGGAGAAGCAGGCTCCCTGCCAAGCAAGGAGCCCAATGCGGGACTCGATCCCGGGACGCTGGGATCATGACCTGAGCCGAAGGCAGCCACCTAACCAACTGAGCCACCCAGGTGTCCCTAATTCTTTTTGTTAGAAGTGTGAATGGGGTTGTTTTTTAAATTCCCCTTTCTGCTATTTTATTGTTAATTTATACAAAAACAAATTTCTATATGTCTTATAACTTGCAACTTTACTGAATTCATTTATCAGTTCTAATAGTTTTATGATGGAGTCTTTAAGATATCATGTCAACTGCAAATAGTCACAGGTTTACTTCTTCCTTACACATTTGGATGTTTTTTATTTCTTTTTCTTCTCTGATTGCTACAGCCAGGACTTGCTGTGTTGAATAAAAATGGTGAAAGTGGACATTTTTGTTGGGTTTCTGATGTTTGAGGAATAGCTGTCAGTTTTTCACCATTGAAAATAAAAAGAAAATGTTAGCCATGGTTTTTTATATGCGTCATTTTTTAAGTTTAGGTATGTTCCCTCTACACCCACTTTTTGAGAGTTTTTATCAAGAATAGATGTTGTGGGGTGCCTGGGTGGCTCAGTGGATTAAGCCTCTGCCTTCGGCTCAGGTCGTGATCCCAGGGTCCTGGAATCGAGCCCCGCATCAGGCTCTCTGCTCAGCGGGGATCCTGCTTCCCTTCCTCTCTCTCTGCCTGTCTCTCTGCCTACTTGTGATCTCTGTCAAATAAATAAATAAAATCTTTAAAAAAAAAATAGATGTTGTACTTTACCTAATGTCTTTTCTGCATCTATATAGATGACCATATTGTTTTTATCCTTCTTCTAGTTAATGTGACTGACTGATTTATGAATATGAATCACTTGTACCCCTGTAACATATCCTACCTGATTGTGGTGAAAAAAAAAATTTTTTTTTTTTAGTGTATTGTTGTGGATTTGGTTTGCTTATGTTTTGTTGAAGATTTTTGTGTCTATCTTCATTAGAGGTAATGTCCTGTAATTTTGTTTATAGTGTTGTCATCTGGTTTTGGTATCAAGGTAATCTGCCTTGTTGAATGAATTTGGAAGTTTTCCTTTTTCCTTCCTTTTCTATTTTTTGGAAGAGTTTGAGAAGAATAAGCATTAGCTCCACTTTAAATGTTTGGTAGAATTCATCTGTGAAGCCATCTAGTCCTGGACCTTTGTTGAGAATTTCTTGATTATCAAATCAGTTTCATTCCTAGTAATTGGTCTGTTCATATTTTTTTATCTCTTCCTGATTAAGTTTTAGAAGATTGTATGTTTCTAGGAATTTATCCATTTCTTCTAGGTTGTTCAGTTTTTATTTTTTATTTTTATTATTATTTTTTAAGATATTTATTTATTTACTTGAGAGACAGAGATCACAAGTAGGCAGAGAGGCAGGCAGAGAGAGAGTGGAGGAAGCAGGCTCCCCGCTGAACAGAGAGCCTGATGTGGGGCTTGATCCCAGGACCCTGAGATCATGACCTGAGCCAAAGGCAGGGGCTTTAACCCACTGAGCCACCCAGGTGCCCCCGTTGTTCAGTTTTTAATATGATTTTTTATAATCTCTTATAATTCTTTGTATTTCAGTGGTGTTGGTTGTTATTCTCCATATCTGATTTCATATATTTGAGCCCTCTGCTTCTTTCTTAATAGGTCTGGCTAAAGATTTATAAATTCTCTTTATCTTTTTAAAGAACTAGCTCTTGTTTTCAATGATCTTTATGTTCTCTTTTTAGTCTCTGTTTCATTTATTTCTGCTCCAATCTTCAATATTTCCTTCCTTCTACTAACTTTGGGTTTTTGTTCTTTTTCTAGCTCCTTTAGGTGTAAGGTTAGGTTGTTTATTTGAGATTTTTCTTTTTTCTTGATGTTGGCCTGTATCACTCATTATAATTTCCCTCCTAAAACTTCATTTGCTATATCTCAAAAATTTTGGACTATTGTGTTTTTATTTTCATTAGTGTCCATTTATTCTTAAATTTCTTTTTTTACTTCTTTGTTGACTCATTGGCTTGTAATAGTATGTTATTTAGCCCCCATGTATGTCTGTTTTTTTCTCTTTTTTTTTGGTAATTTATTTCTAATTTCATACCATGTGGTCACAAAACTATACTTGATATGATTTAGATCCCTTTAAATTTATCAAGACTTGCTTTATTATCCTGGAAAATGTTCCATGTGCCTTTGAACACAATGTATGTTCTTCTGTTTTTAGACGGAGTGCTATTTATATATTTGTTAGGTCCATCTGGTCTAATATATTATTCAAAGCTGCTGTTCCCTTGTTGATTTTCTGTCTGGATGATCAATTCATTTATGTTAGTGGAGTGTTAAAGTCTCCTACTGTTATTGTATCACTGTCAATTTCTCCCTTTATGTCTGTTAATACTTGCTTTATATATTTTGGTGTTCTTGTGCTAGATGAATAGATATTTATAATTATTATAATATTTTGTTGGATTGATCCCTTTATCATTATGTAATGTCTTTGTCTCTTGGTACAGTCTTTCTTTTAACATCTATTTTGTTTGATAGAAGTATCTCTACCCAAGCTTTCTTTTTTGCTCTGTTTGCATGATATATGTTTTTTCATCCCTTCACTTCCAGTCTGTATGTCTTTAGGTCTGAACTGAGTCTCTCGTAAGCAGCATATAGATGGCTCTTGTTTTTTATCCATGCAGTCACCCCATGTCTTTTGATTGGAGCATTTAGTCCATTTACATTTAAAGTAACTATCGATAGGTGTTGATAGGTATTAATACTTAGTGCATTTTGTTAATTGTTTTGTTTTTTTCTTTTTAGAAGTAACTATTTTTTTATTGAATTACAATTAACATATGGTGTTATATTAGTCTCATGTGTACAACATGACAATTCAACAAATTTATACATTACACAGTGCTCATCACAATAGTCACCATCTGTCACCAAAAAATGTTATTATAATATTATAGACTATATTCTCTATGCTGTACTTTTCATCCCTGTGACATTTTATAATTGGAAGTTTGTACCTCTTAATTCCCTTTTGCAGTTATCTGTTCTTTTCTTCTTCTCTTGCTCTCTTCCTTTGTGGTTTGATGGCCTTCTTTAGAATTATGTTTGGATTCCTTTCTCTTTATGTGTGTGTATGTGTGTTTATTATAGATTTTTGGTTTGTGGTTACCATTGAATTCAAATATAACATCTTATGTGTGTAGGAGTCTGTATTTGAGTTGATGGTCTCTTAAGTTAGAACACATTCTAAAAGGATGAAATTTTTACTTTCCACTTCACATTTTATGTATACGATATCATATTTTACATCTTTTATTTTGTATATTCTTGACTAATTTTTTGTGGATATAATGGATTTTATTACCTCTGTGTTTTAACCTCTATACTGGCTTTAAAAGTAATTAATCTAGTACCTTTACTGTATGTTTGCTTTTACTTGTGAAATTTGTTCCTTTCATAATTTTCTTCTAGTTATGACTTTTTCTTCTCACTTAAAGAATTCTCTTTAACATTTCTTGTAAGGCTGGCTTAGTAGTGATAAATTCCCTTAACTTTTGTGTGTCTGGGAAACTCTTTATCTCTTCCTCTATTCTGAATGGTAACAGAGTATTCTTTGTTATAAGTTTTTTCTTTTCAGCATTTTGAATATATTATGCCACTTTCTTCTGGCCCACAAATTTTGTACTAAAAAAATTAGCTGATTACCTTAATATGGTTTTCCTTGTATGTAACTGTTTTTGTTTTGTTTTGTTTAGTTTTGTTACTTTTAAACAATTCTCTCTTTATTGGGGCACCTGAGTGACTCAGTTGATAGGGTGTCTGACTCTCGATTTCAGCTCAGGTCATGATCTTGGGGTTGTGGGATTGAGCCTTATGTTAGGTTCCACCCTCAGTGGAGAGTCTGCTTGTCCCTCTCCTTCTGCTCCTTCCCTGGCTCTCTCTAAAATAAATTTTAAAATTAAATCTTAAAAAAAGTTCTCTCTCTTAATTATTACTCTTTGCCATTTTAATTATTATGTGTTTTGGTGTGGACCCCTTTGGGTTCATCATTTTAGGGGTTGTCTATGCTTGATGGATGTCTGTTTCTTTCCCCAGATTTGGGATTATTCTTCTATTCTAGCTGTTATTCTTCATGTACGTTTTCTGCCTTCTCTCTCTCTTCTCTTTTTGAGATTGCTGTAATGCAGATGTTATCACACTTAATGATGTCACAGAGTTCCCTTAACATATTTTATTTTTTTCTTTCTGTTGTTCAGCTTGGTTATTTTCCACTATCCTGGTGTTCAGATTACTAATTTGTTCTTCTGAATTTTCTAATCTGCTATTGATTCCCTCTGGTGTATTTTTTATTTCAATTATTGAATTCTTCAGCTCTGACTGGCTCTTTTTTTTTTTAAATATTTTCTCTTTGTTGAAGTTCTCAATGAGTTTATCTACTCTTAGGTCCAGTGAATATCTTTATGACCATTGTTTTGAATTCTTTATCCAGCATACTGTTCACCTATAATTTTTATTTTGTTCATTCATTCGGGGTATATTCTTCTGTCTCTTCATTTTTTCTGTGTTTGTTTTTTATGTATTAGGTCAGTTAAGTCTCCTGGTCTTGAAAGTAGTGACCTTATGTAGAAGAGGTCCTGTAATGCCCTGTAGCACAATGCCTTCTGGTCATCAGAACCAGGTACTCCGAGGTTTTCCCCCATGTGGGCTGCATGCCCCATCCTATTGTGGCTGAGCTGTGGTTGCCTTCAGCCCAGTTAGCTGCAACAATCTCCTTTGCTTGCTGTGGGCACACTGGGCAGGGTTTGCTCCCCACATTATTGAAAGACCTGTCTGTGGCCCACTTGGGATCATTGGTGGGTGAGACATATGTTCACCCCAGTTCTCTGCAGTTAGCCTCTCTGTCACAGCAGCAGGTGCACCAAGTAAGGCAGGACTTGCTTCCTGCTGGCAATAAGAGGACAAGCTGCAGGAACTACAGGTGCACTGGTGTGTGGGGTTATCTTCTCTCCCCCTCACAGGGCATGAGTCACTCTGGTGTGGTGTCAGTCATGGCTGGGGCTGCCTGCCATGTACAGCAGGTCAGAAGCTGCTTTGGAGGGATGCCTGTTGAGGCAGGCAGTTGGATACAGTGGGTTCATAGGGGAATACTGGGGCAGGTCATGTGGTTCTAACAGGATAGATGAAGGGTGTTAGCACTGGTTCCAGAAAGTGTCTGGCTATCTAGATTGGGGGATGGAAAAGCAAGTGGTATCCACCAGCACCTTTGTTCCTGGAGAAATCTCCTACAGATCCTTGCCCCTCCAGCAAATGTTCTAAGATTAGTCAATGAATCTCATTCACATACTCCCCAAGCACTTTTCAAACTGCTGCTTCTGAACTGTGTGTCTTTGGCCAAATTATTTAGTGCGTTGACTTTTTAAGAGGAGTGTTTTCTACCACCTCTGGCTCTCCTGGAGTTAAGCATGCTGGTTTTTAAAGCTGCTGATGTTAAGCCCCACTGATTTTTAAAGTGCTCAGAATTGGGCACCTGGGTGACTCAGTTGGTTAAGCAATTGCCTTGGGCTCAGGTCATGATCCTGGAGTCCTCGGATTGAGCGTCTGCTTCTCCTGCTGACCTCTCTCCTCTCATGCTCTCTCTCTCTCTCTCTCACATGCCCTCTCCTTCTCAAATAAATAAATAAAATCTTTCAAAATAAAAAACAAAAAAAATAAAGTTCTCAGAATTAAGTCCCACTGTTTTTCAAAACTAGATGTTATGGGAACTGTATTCCCAGCGAAGGTCCCTGATACTAGGGATGCTCAGTGTGGGGTCTGGTCCTCTTGTTTTTCCATACTTGTGATGTCCTTCTTGTTTGTGGTTAGTCTTGCCAGGCCTTTGATTCCAGCTATGACTCTATCCCTCTTGCCCTTTTTGATGTGGCTTCCTTTCTATGATTAGCTGTGAAAGGTCTGTTCTGCTATTCTTCAGGTGGTTTTTAGAGTTAGTTGCATGGATGTAGCTGTAATGTATGTGTGTCCATGGGGCAAGGTGAATTCAAGATTTTCCTACTCCACCATCTTCTTAAAACTCCTACATTCTAAATAAATAAATATGAAGATTACAGAATGTTTATATCCATTTGATATATTTGAATTAGGAGTTTACAATTTCTCAGTTGTTTTTATGAGCTATTCCAAAACATCTTTCCAGGTTGGAGTTAAATAATATGTCTGAGTTTTCTTTTTTTCTTCTAATGTTTTGATTTTTTGCTTTGAGTTTTTAAAACTATATGTTAGATGTCCTTAAAAGTCAGAAGTCCTTAAAATGTCATTATGTTCCAACAGCCTTATGTTGGGGAGACCATCTTATTACACAAAACCTCTTCAGAACATTTTAAAGTATGTTTAAAGAAATGCTTGGAGCTGCTTTGTGAAAGGCATTATTAGGAAAATGAAAAGAAAAGCCACAAACTGTAGCAAATATGTGCAGAACACATATCTAACATAGGATTTGCATCTAAAATATACAACATTTTAAAATCTAACAGTAAGGAAACAACCCAATTTAAAAATGGACAAAAGATTTGACAAGACACCTCACCCAAGAAGAAAAACAGATGGCAAGTAAGCTTATGAAAAGATGTTCATCATCATCTGTCATTAGCAAGACAATAATGATACACTATTACCCACCTATTAGAATGGCTAAAATCCAACAAACTGACAATAAAAATTGCTGGAGGATGTGGAACAGCAGGACTTTTCATTCATAGCTGCTGGGATTGCAAAGTGGTACAGCCATTTTAGAAGACAGTTTTGTGTTTTTTACAAACCTAAACATAGTTATACCATATAGTCCAATAATATTCCTAGGCATATACCCAACTGATTTGAAAACTTATGTCTCCCCAAAAATGAATGTTTATAGAAGCATAATTCATAATCACCCAAAAGCTGGAAACAACTAAAGATGTCCTTAATAGGTAAATGGATAATCAAATTATGACACATCCAGATAATGGGAAAAAATAAAAACTGTAAAGAAAATTTAAAAATCAGTGATTTTTAGAGGTATGGGAGAGGGTAGGAATGTTGAATACCTAAAGCCCAAGGGACTTTTTAGGGCAATCCAACAGTTCTGTATGTTCCATAATGGTGGGTGTATAACATTACACATCTGTCAAGACCAGTACATTGAGAAACCTAAAACATGTGTTCTCATATACAGATTTTCTGGTTCTATAAACATAGCAATTTTATTAAATTCTATTGTGTTTCCTCATAATTAAGAGGAAAAAAAATGTATGATTTTGTGTATATTACTTAAAATTTTCTTGTTGGGGAAAGCTACCAAGGACTTGAGTAGGCATTAATGAAAACTGATTCTTCCACATATAATGTTACACACCAGATGACTGTGATGATCATGAGAATTTTCACCAACTGGCTTCTGCCTCCATTTATTTCAAACCTTGTTTCTCATCCCTCACCCACATAATTCTGGTACAAGGTCAATAAGACACATTCACTAGGGCATCCTAATGCAGCCTCTGCTTACACACATTTTTTTGGTCATGGTGTCCTAGTGAACTTGGACAGTGGTCAATGGGAGTGTTTCTAGAAGCCATTTCCATACCAGAACACTAATACCTTAAAGATAAATAGAAGTGGCTGCAAGTTTTACAACAATATATTACTACCTAAATACATTGCTAGCTCCTTCCTATGATGTATAAAAGACCTATGATATATGAAGACCAGAAATTTAAGTTTCTTTAGCTTCACAGAAAATCAGCCTCCTGGTGTTAGGAATGTTTGGAAGTTCTCTTTTATTTATTTAATTTTTTTCCCCTAATTTTCAAGGTGAAACAGCCAACAAGATTATGAGCTAAGAGTGAGAATGGGGAGTGCAGTGGGGAGTTGGGGAAAGAAAATGTATAAAATAGTCAGCTATGAAAATGGAAAAGCAAAAATACTAAAGAAGAGCAATAGAAGAGAAATATAATTGTTGGATCAATATTAAGACCCACTTGACAGGAAGGACTCTGTAGAGAAACTAGTAGGCATGATGGTATAATTTATACCAGTCATGTTTAGCCATACAAGCACAGATAAAAAGTGGATGATGAACTATCATTTGCCAGGCAAATATTAGGAACTGAGAGGGATCAAGAAGAAAGTATATGCAAGAGAGTGATTATGATGCTGGACTCTGGATTTTAACCTGTTTAAGGAGAAGAAAGAGGACATCAAAGATTGACAGTTAGTGGAAAATGGTAAAATCATAGATTGACAGTCCCACTGGATCAAAGGGAGTAAATTGGAAAGATACAAAGTGGTAGTCAGAGGTGGAATATATGGAATTGAAATATGAATGGGTTACAGTTAATGGCAATGATAAAGTCTATAAGAAGACCATCAGGCTAAGTGGCTAGAGTGGTGTTGAGAAGTGGTTCATTAGGAGAAAAGTTCAAGGACCTGAAAAGACAGGATGTTGAAAGGATCATTTACGTGCATAACGAAATCCCAAGAATTAGGACAGGAATACAAATGAATTGAGTGACAGTGATCCAGGGGCTAACACCATTAAGAAATGAGGGAGAGGAACCTGGGAGTTATACATGGAAGCAACAGTGAGTGGCAGTGGATATACAGTCCAATAATATGAGATTCAAATCTGGGAGGGCTTAGGGAGTAGAAAATAAAACCGAAGAAGCAACAAAGAGCAGAGGACCCATTTCTGACCCAGTGACAGTTATGGACGGTAAACCCCTAACTGAGAGGGCTGAAGAGGTAGATATATTCTTAGAAGAGAACCTCATGTTAATTTTGAGTGATGATGAAGGAAAAGTTCTAAAAGTACATTGGATTTTGCTAATTATGGACTGGAATTCCAAAGAGCACATATTATATTACGATCTCAGTGTCCATCTGTAATTTTCTGGCCATTATGGCACAGCGGATAAAGGTTTATGTGGGCTGATCCAGAGTGTTACACATTCTTCTAATAAATGGAAAAGGTAAGGTTAGAGAATAGTATTATACATATACATGTATACACATATACATACATAGATACATATACGGTATGCTCATGCAAAAAAGTTCTGGAAGTTAACACAAAGTAGTTATTGGTGTTGATCTCTGGGAGAACCTAAATTCAATGCTAAAGGGAGACTTTGCCTTTATTTTATACCCTGCTGTAGTGCAATACTGAAATGTACAATGATATGAGAGAATTGAAATGTGAATACTTACTGACTCTTTAATATTAAGGAATTGTTCATTTTTCTTAGCTGTGACAAGTGTACTGTGGTTATGTTTTAAAAAGTTATACTTTAGAAATACACAAATATTTACAGTTCAAATATTTTTAGGTATTGACCTACAAATAATATGAAGGAGTACCTGGGTGGCTCAGTGGGTTAAAGCCTCTGCCTTTGGCTCAGGTCATGATCCCAGAGTCCTGGGATCGAGCCCCTCATTGGGCTCTCTGATCAGCGGGGAGCCTGCTTCCTCCTCTCTCTCTGCCTGCCTTTCTGCCTACTTGTGACCTCTGTCTGTCAAATAAATAAATAAAATCTTAAAAAAAATGTTTTTAAAAGAAAAAAAATGAAAGGGCAGTGGAGAAGGAGTATAGATAGCAGACTTAGATAAAACAAGATCATTCAGTAGTTGAGTCGAAGCTCAATTATACTTACATGGGGTTTCATTATACTACTCTGCTCATATATACTCTGTTCATAATAAAACATTATAGAAAATAATTTATCAGACATTAGGTAATATCTGTACAGTTCAAAATTTTTTAATTATACATCTTATTATGTGTATTAAAATTTAGGGAATTACAGTGGTATAAATATTCATGGTCCTACCCTTCACAATGTTCATGACTTAAAGGGGAAAGAAATCAATTACCAATCCTACCCCCCACCCCCCACCCCAAAAACCGAGATGGACAAAGCAGGGCCTTGTAAGCCATGTTAAGGCATTTGGGTTCTCTTTGAAAGTAACGAGAAATCATTTAAGTGTTTTAACCAGAGAAAAGTAATGTCAGATTTCTCTGAATTATTCGCTCTAACTTAAGGAACTGATTGAAAAAGGGCTAGTGATGTGTGATCAGTTAGGAGGCTATTATAGTTCTCTAGGCTTATACTGGCACAAGTTTGCAATATAAACATTGAGCAGAGGAGGCAGAATCAGCAAAGTTGGAAAGAAATGGATGAAAAGGTATTGTGTCATAAAACTAGGGGATGTGGTCTCAAGAGTCAAAAACCAACCAGAGGTTAAGCAAGATAAAAATTTATTGCCTAAATTGCATGAGCCATGGTGATGTTTCATCTCCTCATTCCTCTTCTCAGAAATATACAATGGGAAGTTTCCCGTGGTCCCTAAGGATATCTACCCTCATGCTCTGTTTTTGTATTATATGCTCAGGGCATGCTGGTTTGTTTTGATAGAATAAGCTAAGAAATTTTATTGCTTCTTGCTTTGGAAAGTGTTGCTCAAACTGGGTATAATTCTGTCAAAATTTGTCTCACCCTTGTAAAACTTAGCCCAAATATCAACTCCTCCATAATCTCGTCTAATCTATATCCATTTCTCCTTCTTGCATGCTTTAAGGACATGCTCCAAGCTTTGCACTTAGGTAATTACTTAAGTGTGGTTTTATACAAAGTATAGTCGTTTTCTTATCTTTTCCCCGTTAGAAACAATGTTGAGATCAAACAATGTTAACTTAATGGGTCAGGTAATCAAAGACAATAACCGGTAAATATTTATTGAATTGAAATGGTTTATCTCATGTTCATATGGCAACAAAATCTAGATTAATGAGTTTTTGTAGAAAAATTTGATTTTAGCTTAATAAATGCTCAACCATTTTTTAAAAAGATTTATTTTAGAGAGCACAAGCGGGGGTGGGGGGGGAGAGAGCAAATCTTAAACAGACTCCTTGCTGAGCATGGGCTCAATTTCTTGACCTAAGCCAAAACCAAATGTCAGATGTCCAGCTGACTGCCAGGCAAGGACCCCTTCAACCATGTTTTAAATATGTGTGATAGCCTTGAGATATCAAACAACAGGGCAGACTTCTGAGAGTGCATAAAATTCTTTATTTAGAACAATAAAGTATATGTATATATAATGTAATTTCAAATTCAACCTGTATAAAAAGGGGTCAGGACATAAACCTAGTTTAAAAAGTACACATATAGTATATACACATACACATCACATTTTACAACCTTTTTTTATTTACTTACACTTCAGTCATAATAAACTAGAATAGTGTTGACATACATTTACATTACAATATGCAAACTCCAATCTATGACTGAACTAGCAATGTATCTATGCATCCATCTAAATGTTTGAATACTTTCAAGTCCATCGATTTAAAAAATAGTGACAAGTGGACACTATAATCACACATTAATCCTTAGAATATAGGATATTCTTATTGAAAATTTTTGAGTCTTATAGCTGAGAAATGAAGTAATTGAAAATACTATGGTTTTTAGTTTAAACAATTATCTTAATTATATTTTTAAAAATAACATCATAAGGACATAGTTGGAGATGGCAGTTATAAATTTACAGTGCTTAGGAAACATTTTAGGATTATGAATATCCACTTTAATATAAATTATCTCTAAAACATCTTGTTAGGAAATGAAAGTACCATTATTTTATCTGTAACAAAGGCATTTCCAGACTTGTTCATGGAAAGCAGCAACATCATAAATTGTGTGATCAAACACATAAATTACTAGACTTTCAATCTGAATGTTTATATTTTAATGCCAATCTCACAAAATATACTGTTTCAAAAACAAGCTGGCTTAATTAAAATTCTTATACCACTTTCTAATTTTAAAATGTAATTTATGGATGACCCCTTTCCAAATGGATTATAAATGATCTCTTGGCACTCAAAAACTTTGAGCACCTTACATTTTGTGCTCTAAGCTTTTAATAAAATGAGAGCACTTAAATAAGCTTAATTTGGTGCAATTCTAAAAGTTACACATATCTTATAGGATCTCTTTCTAAAACGTAATTGTGGTTTTCATTCTTCAGAGGTGATCCAAAAATGTTTACTTAAGCAAAGGAAAAAGCCATCTCTTGTGTAAATGGTTATCCAATTCACCCTACATGAGACTGAATTTTACTTTTACTAATGGATCCTATTTACATTACAGACAAGAATAGCAATGACTTTTATGTTCAAATTGCTTATTCACAGATCAGAGTTGAACGTTTTATATGGAATAATTCCAGATCTATTTTATCATAAGTCTTTGTCAGTCATATATCAATAGGGCTCACACCTAAGGAGGTGTGACCTCCAACTTCACCATAAAGATAAACAAAAAATTGAGATCCAAAGCGAAGAGGTGACTTAACCAACATCAGTTAACAGCAGAGGGGAGGCTTCTGACAATTTTCCCACACAACCACCTCACTGTGCCAAACTGTCTTTTTGAAAAAGATTTCTTAAAGAATGGGTGAGAATGGCTAAAGGCCTCATATTGGAATTACATTTGAAACCAAAACCCAACTGCACAAAAACATTAAGAGATAGCCATGAATTCTGAATGCTTTTTCTGTTACTTTCAAATCCTAGTTGAACTAGAATACCAAAATATGCCACAGTTGCCCCAAAGTACTTTAATACTCAAAGGAAATGTGTTTAATTCTTATTAAAAGCAAACACTGCATTATAAACACATACTTTCTCATACATTTTCATCCTTCACATACTTAATCCTTTTTTAAAGAGAATAGGGTACTTATGCTATTATCATGTTGAAAAAAAAAAAACCCAATTTGTCTCTGACTCATTAAAAAGTGGCAGTGTGGTGAGCACGTAAGATTATAATACAAAATCCAGCAACACTTCGATATCACTGAACAGGCACCATTTATCATAGAGCCAGTTTCTTTATAGGCTTGTATTCCACCAGAGGTGCAAAGCTTTTAGTATAATTTAGAATCTGCAGACTTCTGAGATCATTTTCAAAGGCAGTTTTGAAATGTTACACAAGAGAACTATCAGATACATGGCACCAATTTAAAAGGTGATTTCATGGTTTATAGTATCAGTTGCGAGTTGTCCATGATTTCTGAAGGATATTTAGCACATGTACTGGATAAAACAAAGATATATAGTTCTATATATATCTATATATATTTATCTCAAAGCAGATATGACAATTCCCAAGCAGCTAGCATCCAAAATAATGTTCAGCCTTTTTCTACTGTTCATGCATTTTATCAAACTTTAGTGTTTTAAAAATTGGTAATTCACATAACTCTCAATGAACCGACATATTTAATTAGGCAGAATATATTACCCCTCGCCTACCATGCCATATTTCATAACTTGCTGAATTTGCTTAACTCTATTGATTAGAACCATCTCCTTGAGTGTTAAATCGTAGCTCCTAGCTTTGAGAACAAAAGTCTTTTTCTTGTATTCTCAAGCCCACTAAACAGCATTTTCTCATGCCTAAGAGATTCGAAACCATTGGGGAAATAAATCAAACTATTAAACTGAGAAGTATCAATTTTCTCAATCTACACCTGACCTACACACGTAACTCTTACATATTTATATCTATTTTCCTCAAAATAACCCATGTCACACACCGAGACAGGTCCTTTCAGCAAGTAAACTGATCTCTGGGTTTATTACTAATCAACTGTATTGGGGAATATTTAAGGGCCCGAATAAGTCAATGCAGCTTCCCAAAGCACCTGGGTTGTAGCTTAGAGAAATGACTACCTTTTAAGGAACCCCAGCACTTTAGAGAAGGAAGGGATCATAGAAAGCATCTGGGCTCTTTGGTACAAAAAAAGGGCAAAGGCCACTTCACTGGAGTTGATTTGGATCTGCTTTGAACATAATCTAAAATCCAACTATGCTAGAAATTCTTGGACTTTTGAAATCGAAGGAAAGCTCACAGCTTTTCATGACTTTTTTTTATTCACTACACTGCAAATGGTTATCTGAGGGGGTAGAACATGACAACAGTGCTATAACAAGAATTAAGTTACAAGAGAGAGCTTTGGATTCCTTTATGTATCTGTTCATGATATAGTACAAATATCTTCATCAAAATAAACCATACGAATTCATTTCAGTCAGATGCTTACTTGCCTATAAAAAAATTGTGAATGGAAATTCACATAATGTCTTAACAACTTTAGTTTAAAGGCATGATGTCCATCTTTGGAATTCTTACCAAATTCACTCTTAATAGGAGAAACGCTGTTACATGTTTTAAATAGCAAACTGACATGTGTAACTACATAAAGCTCGCTAGTTTTATTTCATAAACATTAATGAATATACAGTGACTAATTTTTAAATAAATGGATCCTTTAAGCTGATAATGGTGATTATACGAGAAATAACTAAAATTTCCTGATTCCTTGCTGCCTTATAAAAGCCAAGTAACCTAGTTTTCAACACCCATGTTATAATATGGGTGTGGTTTTCTTAGATACTAAATATAATTTATTTTTACTTTCTCTCATGATGTAAATTGAAAATTGCACCTTCATAGATTCAGCAATTTCTCTGTAGTCCCTTTACATAACTCTGTAGTATTTTTAGAATATAAACATTTCATAATATATTTTGCAAGCACAATTTATACACTCTGATAGTGGCAGGGGAAAAGGGTGTTGAATGTGTTGCTCAGTGACTGTCCTGATATTCAGTGTTCTTAGCTTTGGGCCCTAAGTCTTTTGGAAATTCTCCTCTCTGTAAAGGATCAATATTTGGGGGGGGGGACTTATTATTTTTATATTTTTATTCAACTTAAACTAACAAACAAAAAACCTAGTTCATTCATTTATTCCCCCACCCCATCCCTTGCAACCACCAATCTTTTCTTTGTATCTATGAGCTTGGTATTTTTAATTGTCTTTCTTTTATTTTTGTAGACTCCACATATAAGAGATCATATGGTATTTGTTGTTCTGACTTGTTCCACTTAGCCTAATGCCCTCAAGGTCCATCCATATTATCACAAAGGACAAGATTTCATTTTTAGAGCTTAATGATAATCCACTGTGTGTGTGTGTGTATGCACACACACATATACGTACATGTACACATACATCTTCTTTATCCATTCACCCATTGATGGACACTTATATAATTGTTTCCATATCTTGGCCACTGTAAATAATGCAAAGAACATAGGGGTTTATACATCTTTTAGAATTAGTGTTTTCATTTTCCTTGGATAAATTCCCAGAAGTGGAATTCCTGGATAATACGGCAGTTCTATTTTAAATTTTTTGAGCAAACTCAAAATTTTCCATAGAGACTGCACCAATATACATTGCCACCAACAGGGCACAAGGGTTCCCTTTTTCTCCACATCCTTACCAATACTTACTATCATCTTTTTAGATACTAGCCATTCTAACAGGTGTGAGGGGAACTCTCATTGTGGTTTTGATTTGCATTGCTCTGGTGACTGATGTTCAGCAACTTTTCATGTATCTGTTGGGCATCTGTAGGTCTTCCTTGGAAAACTGTCTATTCAGATCTTCTGCCCATTTTTAAATTATATATATTTTTTCTACTGAGTTGTAGGAGTTCTTCATAGATTTTAGATATTAGCCCCTTATCAGATACATGATATGCAATCATTTTCTCCCATTCAGTATGTTGTGTTTCATTTTGTTGATGACATCAATGTTCTAATTCAATACTGGCTCGTAGGCATGGTTAGATCCAGCTAACTATGTCCATTTGTTTACTGGGATATAGGGTTTATGTCGAGAAGAGGCCGAGATCAGACCCAGACCATTCATTAGCATCTACAAGGCTGACATGTTGCCTACTCCAATTATTTTATCCCCACTGTTTTCTCTATGTAGAGTTGTTGATGTTATTGACATTTG
Source organism: Taxidea taxus jeffersonii (assembly GCA_003697995.1). Lineage (NCBI taxonomy): Eukaryota > Metazoa > Chordata > Mammalia > Carnivora > Mustelidae > Taxidea > Taxidea taxus. The sequence goes on from RCUC01167008.1 coordinate 29,791, forward strand.
TTTTTAACCTTTTTTCTGGATCCCTTTGAGAAAAATTATTACTCCCACTATTCAGGATGAAATCTACTTGCAGAGGCCAAGATAACTATGAGCTGCAGGTTGTAACTGAAAATCAAGCTATGTGGCTTTTCAGCAATTAGACACTTCTGGAGGCATGCAAAATGGTGCATGCAGTCTGGGACACGTGCTTTCTCTCCCAACATCAGTTGCAAGTTCTAAATGAGACCACAAGTCCCCCATGTCCTTAAAATAGAGTCCTGCTCCATGCAAGTTCTTCTTTATAGATGATTAATTCAGCGCCAGTTTCACAGTAAAACACTTTGTTCCAATTTGTGAATCATCCATATAGAGTCATGGGTAGCAAGAACAGATAAAAATGCAGTCTGTCACTCCAGACAGAATATGAATTTGTTTAAAGCTGCTTCATTTATGAAGCAAACATGAACTGTTACCCACCTAGAGAGGAAAGAAAAGAGAGAGAGGTTATGGTGTAACTGCTTTCCGCCGCCTTTTCATTCTCAATAGCTGAATTCATAGGACTCCAGATTGAGTAATAGACTTAAAATAACCGCTTCACTTACACAGCCTAAAAGCACTTAACAGATCTTTCCCCAAATGCAAAGACTAGTCACTCTCTCTGATCTTCCTGGTAACATTTAACATTATCTGAAATGATCTTACTTGAGTCTCTCCACCCATTAGAACGTATGCTGCATGAGAACACAGAGCTTTGGCCACTTTTTTTTTTTTAAGATTTTATTTATTTCTTTATAGAGAGAGAGAGAGAGCAAGAGTGAGCAGGGGGAGGGGCAGAGGGAGAAACAGACTCCTGGCTGAGCAGGAAGCCCTATGTGGGGCTTGATCCCAGGACCCTAGAATTATAAACTAAGCCGAAGGCAGACACTTAACTGATAAGCCACCCAGGCGCTCCATTTGTCTGTCTTTTTAACTGTTGTACTCCAACACCTAGAACAGTGCCTGACACAAAGGAGATACTCACTAAATATTCCTTGAACATAAGGATGGTTAAATACATACCCGGTGGCATTCACACCCTTTTACCCGTTTGCATAGCACAGGTTGTTTCCATTTGTGGTAATAGGGTTATCTTGTAGCCTTGAATTTCTCTAACCAGACCCTGAGAAGGTGGGAGGTAAGGGGAGAGGCTTTGAAAGACCCAGGCATGCCTCTCTGTCTGCCTGTGCTCACTCTCTCTCTCTCTCTAAATAATAAATAAATAAAATCTTTAAAAAAATTAAAAAAAAAAAGAAAGACCCAGGCAGTGTCTAGAGAGAAATGGAGTAGCATGAAGGAGAACACCAGTGCAGAAGCTGATCACCACCAACAAACAGCAGCCTTGTGGTCACTGAGCAATGCTGGTGTGTTAACCGCCCAGCCAGGTTCAAGCCATCGCTTCTCTCAACTGAGGAATGTAGCAGCCGCAAGTTCACTTAATACTGTCAGCCAAGAAAAGGAAGACAGAAATCCTGGCACCACATCCTGACAAAGCCTCTGGGGAGGTTCATTTAGCCAAACAAAGCTTATTGTACTTGTTGAAACATGAAACCAAGACACTGTTTCATTTCTTCAGAACTGGTGTTAATCCACTGAGTTTTGGACTCGGCTTTAGGATTTTCAACTTTCTAGTCAAGCATCTGTACTTCCTTAACTGTTTGTTTTGTTTTTTTTTTTCAGTCGCAACCCCTAAATGAATATGGATGTTGCTTTTTCTTCCCTACTCAATTCTTTCTCTTTGTCCTTATCAATCCCAGAATCTCAGTTTTTAAATATTTGAGATCAGTGTAGAGGTTATATGTAAACTGTGTCAGGTTCCACACTATAAGTGATAAGAAGTGCAGTATTTTTGTCTCGTCTAACTGAATATACTAAAAACCATATTACATGACAATTTACCAAACAGAGAACTCCAGAAACTAGAGAACCTGCACCTGGGAAAAGAGAACTAAATCCTGAAAGAAAAATTAAGAAACATTAAGAAAACTTCAGAAATCCAAAATATATAGCAGATATTTTAAAGCTTGATTAAAAAAGTAAAAGGGAATCACACACACACACACAAAAGCAAAAGGATCTATTTTTTAAAAAGCTAGGAAAAGCTTAACATTCTAAACTTAAGTAGAGAAGCAAAAATGGAAATCTATTTCTAATTTTGTCCCCAGGTCTCTTAGCTAAGAAAATAAATTTGAAGATTTGACAACTGTTCTCCCATAGAACAAAAACTACAATTTTTATAATGATACCCTAGATCCTAGCAACAACCTCAAGAAATAAGCAGGGTGAGTCATATTATCCCCTTAACTATCTCTGAAAAACCAGGGGTTAAGACAATGGACTCATCCACGAACATACAGCTTAGCTACTTGCAGAGCCAAGTCCTGAACCCAAGTCTAATCCCTTCTTATCCTCTATATTATAATGTGTCTACAGAAGGAGTTCAAAAACAGATCCTCCAAAGCTCCGGAAATTCTTGGGAAACATCTGGTAAAGAGTTCAAAGATCTTGCCAAGCCCTGTGTGCTAAATGGCTAAACCTGACTCAAGGTCATCCATATTTCAACTCTAGGATCTATTATCTCCTGTCTTAGCTCAGGTCTGCAGGAAATGTCCAGATTGTGTTTCTTTTGTGAATCTCTCCACCAGCCTAATTGTAATAATTATTTTCAACACTTATCATGCTGGGGAGTGTCATCAAACATCGCTGTCCTAGTGCCTACAATGTCATGCTATTTACAGTCAACCAAACTAGGCCTTCTCTGTGACGATGCAGTCCTTCTCCCAATGTCTCAATTAAAAGTCTTTGTAGCTGACTCCCAAACCCCAAATTACTTCCTGCCCTATTCTTTGAATCTCCAGTCTAACATATTCGGCCACCGGGCAGTATTTCTTAACACTTTCTTCCCTTATTTTCTTTTAATGGCACCACCACCTGATTAGTCCCATAGGCCCCAAATCATCCTTGAACACTACCTATGATGTCAAGCCTCACATTCCACCAGTAACCAAAATGTGTTGACTCTTTTATTGCATATCTCCAAAGTTGTTCGTGCTTTCCTATTTCCAAGGCCCTGACCCTAGTCCAGGTCATCATTCTCTCTCATCTGTTTGGAAGATTGGCTTCCTAGGTGGAGCTCCCTGACTCTAGTTCACTGCTCCCATCCATCTGTCTGGCCACACCAGCTTCTCATTACTTTCCTAAACCTTGGCTCTGATTGTATCACTCACGTCTTTTCCAACCCTCCAACATCTCCTTACATTACTCCATCAAGTTTACGTCCTGTACTTGGAATTTTTCAGACCGATGTCCATACCCTTGTTTCTCAGCCTTTTAACCCCTCATGTGTGACCTTCCACTGGGAGTCTAGCTAACTGTACAAATGGACTCTTGAACACACTCTCTGCACTTCTGGCCTCCCTGACTCAGTTTTTGCCATCTGCAGTATCCAGATGACTCCTTTCCTATTGCCATTAAAATTTTACCCATCATCTAAGATCTGGCTCAGGATATCTGCCACCTCCAACATCTAGCTTGTAATGAAGCCTTTCTCCTGTTGCTAGTGATTTCTCTCCCTTTAGATAAGGCAACTGTACATGGGTGTACCTGGTAGAGTTCTAGGAGGTCCATCCATTCCACATCTATGTCAAGGACACATCCTCTACAACCGTAAGCAGTGGTCTTGCCTTTGATCTCTTATTGCCTTTGCCTTGTAAGCTCCTTTCATTGCTTTTTTAGTTCACAAACCTCTAGTTTCCTTTTAAAAGTAGGTTATTATGCATATGCTTTATTTCCTTTTGTAGGCTATAAGCAATCTGAGGACATAACTAGGTTATATTAAGCTTTGCATCTAACCATGTACCTACTTACTAGAATGTGTTAGAATCACATTTGTGGGAAGAATGAAGAGCAAAATTTTCCTATAAATACTCTCTTATATCTTTCTCAAAAGGCTACATACTGCTAATAAATGAAAAATTCTTATGGGTTGCCACCTATGAACACTTGAAATCAGCTCGTCGATTAAGTCTATTTTTAACTTTTTGTGTAGATATTTTCATGTTTGGTGTCAAACACCACTCTAGTCTGTTTTCACTTAGAGCCAATTTCTTTTGTTTCTAGCTCATTACCTTATAATCCTTCCACCTTCTTTCCTTGTTTTTAAAATATCAAACCCTCCTTCTCTTCATTTTCCAACTATGGGTTATTTCATTTAAAGAACTAACTATTCCATTTTCTATTCTAGTACTACAATATTTGTCTTAATTTGTTTTAGTTGGTGAAACTTAACACTTCAGGGAGAAATCCCTGCCATAAATCTGAGTCATTCCCCAAACTTTCCTCTTCCTTTTAAACTAAAAAAAAAAAAAAAAAAAAGGCTATAATCCAAATTATATCTACTTTTTAAAATACATAGCAACAACTGCGAGTGACATTTCCATCTTGGTACTTTTCACTACTGTCTTATTTCTTGGTAAATTTCCTCTCCTATTACCTCATATTCTGCCCTCACCAACCTTTTCCATTATCACACCCCTTTCCCCAAATTATACTTCAAGATCCCTGGCAGGTTTTAAAAACCTCTGTTGGTACAGAGACAAGCAAAAGGCTTTACTCTACACAATGGGTACTCAGTAAATGACTACACACGATACCTATACACTTTGAATTTAGGGTCTGTAGATTCAGGATGACGAGCTAGATCTTTTGTCTTTTTCCTATCCTTCCTGTGTCTATTTTTGTTTTTATTTTCATAAATTTTGTTTTCAAGTTAGTGCAATTCTGAGATTCCCATCTTCTCCATTTTCCTTCCCAACAAATATTTATTCATCGTTTGCATGCACAAAGTATAAGCTATATAGTTTGGTGGGATTCCAAAATAAAATTGAGAGACAAATCCTGCCCTGTAAGAGCTTATGGTTTAGCAGAGGACACAAAATGTCTATAAAAATAATTGTGAAGTCCTACTAGTGTGTATTACATGGGATTTCCATGATGTATGAATTGTCACATGAAATATAATGAGCTGACCATAAATTTGGGAAGTTGGCTTTTTGGAGGCGGTGATACCCGAGCTCAGTCTTGAGAGAGCTCAGTGGACTTGACGAGTGATACTTTATGAAGGAGAATGCCACCTCCGATTTCACCACTCCTAATGTATGAGGAGTTAATTTCTAAACAATCCAGAGCTTCTTTTTAAACCCAGCTTGATTCATTGTAAACATGAACAGTATTTCACGTTTTAAGAAAAACAGTCACTTCCCACAACTCTCTTTCCCCTTGCTTTGGACATTTTACTTTCCTATTGACCCAATTCAGCAAATTACATGCGCATGCGCACATGCATACACGGTAAAAAGAAACCTAACTTTGTTTCCTTAAAGATTTTTAAAATTTTTATTTTATTGAGGTAAGAACACTTACTGTGAGCTCTACCCTCTTTCCACCTATTTATGTACATACTACAGCACTGTGAACTATGGGCATAATGTGTCACAGCCGGTCCCTAGCACTTATCTGTCTTGCAAACTAATAAAAAAGAAACCAGACTTCAGAAGGACTGTCTTCCTTACTGGTGGTTAAACCTTCATTCAGGGTTTATTCACCCTGTCACACTCTTTCAACAAGCACTGAGTGAGGGTCTACAACACAGAGGTTACAAGTGAGTCACCTGTGAAGGAGACACGGCAAAAGCCAGCCAAGGTCAGCTCCTCTCCCTAACTATGCCTCAGTTGCTTGACTATGGCTGCTTTAACACGAAATTGTTTTCCCTCCTAAACAGGTGCCCTGGGTTTTCCCATCATAATCCATTTTCCAAATGTCACAGGACAAATGCCGCAATTAAATACCACATGATTAAAGACCTGTGTGCCAAAACAGGATCCCAACGATCAATACAGTCCAAAACCAAACAGAGGATGTTACTTGAGACTTTAAGACTCAATTAACCATGTAATGTGTGGTTTGTGGATGTCTCTGCTTTAGGGAAGTGAAACGGCAGAGAACCACCTGCGAGGCTTATGTTGGGGTTGAAGGGCAGAGAAATTATTTTTCCTAGAAACCTATGATTTCAGCTTGCAGGGTATTGCTCCAGAAAATAAAAAGTACCAAGAGAAAGGTCTATTTGTTAACATTGCTTTACAGAAAACATGAGCTTAGAGAGAAGGTCAGATGGTGAGCAGGGGGCAAAAAGGTGCTGTTTATACTTTGGATAGGATCAAGGGCACAATTAAAGGCCTAATTTAGAAGTCTGTGTAATAGCACGGTTAAAGGGTTAGAGAGATATGTGACATAATTATTATATCATGTTATTTGCGGTTGTTGAAAAATGTTCTCCAGCTACCAAAGTGAGCCCCTGGAGGAGTTAAAAAGCTCTGTGACCCAGCTTCCCTGGGAAGGTTCAATCTGGAGATACATCTCTGAATCTGGGACAAAAATGAAGTTGGAAGGACAGTGACCTATAAAGCAAAGGCACAGCTCACCACAGACCATCCATCTAAGAACCCCGGAGAGTAAATGATCTTCTGACAATGAGGGAATGCAGGGAAAGAACTGAAGACTGAGGAAGATGAGAGGACATTCATGTTCCACTCTAATAAATGCCCAGAATCCCAGAGCCACAGCAAAATGAACAGCCAGTTGGAAGCAGAGGCAGAAATGAGCGGAGCAGGAACTGAGGCTGGGTCAAGTTAGTGCCATTCCGACTGCTTGCCCCAGCCCCTCCCCAACCCTGCTAATCTGGCGCCTGCAGCTGGGCCCCTGAGAAAGTAGACAGGGGAGCAAACAGGAGAATCTGTGCCTCCTGGCCATGGTTTCTTGCTCTTTTCTCCCACAAGCCCTCCACAGACCTACAGGACCATGACAGGATATCTGTTTCTGGTTTATGTTTATTGCATCCTGGGCTGTGGACTGGGATGAGGCCCAATTATTACCAGTCACGTGGCTGGCGGCACTTTACCTTGACAACTTTCTTCTCCTGATTCCCAAGATATTTTGGTCCTTTCTCTTTTTCCTTTAAATAGCAAGGAAACATTTCTGGCATTCATTTGTTTCAGCATCTAACAACTAAGATACTTTCTCTATTATGTTATAGTAGCCACACCTAACTGAAATAGGTTTTATTTACTGTTCTCTCTTAATATTACCTTAGTCCTAATTTGTTTTTTCCCCTTGCTAATTTTTTTTTTCTGGCCTCAAAATAGCAAACGCTCCACTGTTAATTTTCTGTATACCTCCCACACAAGATGAATCCACTACTGAGGACCACTAATCTCTGCTTGTCTTTCAAAATGTCGAACACATGTAATTGAATTGTGCATATGTAATTCACTGTAACAGCTTCAGTTAACATACTGACATCAGTTTAATAGTCAACTTACTATATTTGGTTTCTGAATTTAAGCATCTAAGATGCTGTACCATTTTTTAAAATCTTCATCTTGAATTCGAAAAACTTACCAAGGTACGAAAGTAACAGTGTTGATAGAAGCCACAATTACACCTCTTGAAACTCTCTCTCCTTTTCTTGCAACATACTGGAAAACAATGAGAAAAACACTTATTTGTTTTTGGACAGAGATTCTGAAGTATACCGTGATCTTGGCATTGTGAAAGGCAGTTTTTCTGTAAATACAGTAACAAAAGGTGACAAAATTGAGTGGGGAGTTTACCTCATAAGCAATACTAACGAGAAGGAAGACTTTATCTGCCTCAATATAGTCTTCCCAAGTAATGTAAAAATTCTGCCTATGCATATACACATACTAAAAATGCCTATCTGCACTTAATACGTGTATATGTATATACAAAGGCATGACTGAAGAGAAAGTAACATGCCAAACTAAACTATAACTGGAGGTAAATCAAAATATTAGTATTTAGGCCATATGGGGTAAGGTAAAAGTGATCAGCATCAGCTACAGTAAATGGAAATTTACCTTCAAAACAAGTTTTGTGTTTGGCTTTGGAGAAAATACTAAACAGACTGAGAATAGTTAAGGGCTCCAAAAGCTAGAGGGAAGCCATATATATCAAGTATCCAAGAGAAAGTCACTGCAAGTATCCTGACTAGGAGGTAACCTCATGAACTGGGGTTTATGAGAGAATGAGACAAGGGTACAGTTTAGAAGGGGGAAGGAAAAGCAAGGTTCTGTGGCAGCTCAGCCAAGACATAAAGATATGGATGAAGATGATGACTATTGCCCAAGAGCTAAGACACAGGGAGGAGAAATCAGTATGTCCTATGGGTGGCATGGAAATGAAGGAGAATATGCAGATGAGCCTCCAGAGCCCCATGATGGGGTGTCTAAGCAAGATTCTGCTGCTTAGAGAAATGGAGCTGAGAGGACCACTACTGATGCCTGAAGACAGGTCACAAAGATGTGAAGGTCTTCTACAGGTAAGTAGAGATGTGGCACCAAAGCAAGTGTGAGAGGCAGGAAATGTGGATAAAGATCACTGATATGCATTGGGAGATGCCATGGAGAGCACATAACTTCTTAAAGACATATAAGCATGCGCATGGTTGGGTAAATGGCGACTGTCAAGCTTACTTATGCACATATTTAGTAAATAAAGTACCTTATTTCATTATCCTCTTCATTAATCTGTATATTTTCAACTGTCCTTGTGAGATTTGGTTGTTTCTTCTGGGAAAAGAACAGGATACGTATTATAAAAATATCAATGAATGGTATAATATCCAAGAGGTTAATGGTCTCAACTTTTATATTTTATGTCAATAACTCCAATACGGGGTTTTTTTTTCCCCAGCATGCAGAATATAAAATACTTTTGCAATAAAAAAATATGAAAAATGTACCATATTATCAACGTTTTTAGGGGATTGGAGGTGAAAAAGTAGTATCAAATTCAAAAGACAGTTCAAAAAGTTCAATCACAATGATTTAGTGCATTTCAAAATTTTGGATAGGTTTCTGTGAGAAGAGAACAGAAGAACAGAAATCCAAAAGAGCAGATAATACAAATGGCATTTCTTTTTGGCTTTAAAAGCAAATCATAGGATTTGCAACTTATTTCTTCCTTTTTATATTTGCTGCAGGCTATGAAACTCAGTTCCCATTTCTTAAGTGTGGGTTTTCAGTGGGAGGGTTGTCTCCTAAGCATAATAAGGAATAAGGGGGAAAACCTTTAGATTTAGAGTCTATTGAGACTAAGTTGGGTAGGACCTTTTTCTCAGAAAAGGGCAGTTTGGTAATCATTTATGTAAATAAAGTATGCACAAATAAATATCTAAAGTTCATGAAGTTTTGATCAAGGAGAAAAAAAAAAGATTAGCAACCCTTACCTTCCAGTATAAGGCTCCAAAAGCAAACCCAATTACAAGAGAGAAGAATGCTGGCAATGCCATGGCTGCCCACTGCAAGTTGGAGTCTCCAAGGGGGTTTTCGGCCTTCCCTGTAATTCAAACAGTACAGGGGTGAACAGCACATCCCTGCCAGAGGTTTTGCTCTTATCCTGTGGTTGTTCCTAACTGTTTCCATAACGTACTCTTGACCCAGCCCTGTTTAAAATATGTGGAACCCTGATTTTTCCGCGGAGTATTGTTTTGGGGCAGCAAGACAAGTCCATGTCGTCTCTAAAACATGTTAAGTTGAAAAATAAAAAAGAAAATCCACAGAAGGATCTCTGATGTGGCTGACATTGACACATGTGGAACACAGATGACATATTCCTAAAGGTGATTTGTACTCTTGAGCAAATCCATTTTCCATGACTTTTATCTTCTAAAACCTTTTTGTTTTCTCACTCTTCACACCTTGCCAAGAAACTTGGAAGAGGACGTTTTGCAACCCGGATCAAGGTCCGTAGGCGTTAGGCGGCTTTGCCTGACACAAGTAGTAATGGACTTAGTCATTAGAGTATTTTTAGGTACCTCGAGCTTAGAGTCATGGCGTTTCCTCACCACATCCGTAGTATACCTTTACTGGATGCCAGAGAGTGGCCGGCTCTGCACTAAGAACTAAAGGCCTGATATTTTTGGACTTTTTATGTTGGAAAGCCTGAGACCATTAAACACTAAAGAATGGTTGAAAGTACCAGTGTCTTCTCATTGTTTACTCTATCTCTTGCTGTTAGAGAGGGAGAGAAAGACAGAGGGTGAGAGAGGAAAAAACATGTGAGATTAACGTGGGACTCCTTTTGATCTTGCTCAGCTCCTCTGTGAGCAGCAAAATGGTTCATGAATTAAACCAAACACATCTACCATCTACCACAAGGGTCTCTTCTCTCTGTCTCCTTACAAGGAACAATCTGGTTGTTAAGAGATACAGACACATGTGCCAACCTGTATGAAAAGAACCGAAAGTCTTCAGTCTTCTTTTGGTGAAGGAATACATTTAGAAATTACATATTTTCAGCAATTATAGGATCAAATTCAAACTAATCCAAGGTAAATGATTGTTTTGGGCTATAATATTCTGCAACACTTGGGATATGGTGTCAGCCTATAGTCACCTGTGTAACATATTAAGTACATAACATAAAAGAGCCAAACCACTGCACATGTGTAAACATTTACAGGGAGAACATGAACTTACAGATTTAACCTGAGAGGCCAGAAACAAATCTTATCTACTGGAGAGAACAGGAATTGCTCATTTCCCCACCATTTGTAAACTGGGAGCACGAAATTCACTAATTGCAGGACTCCTATTTCCAAAGGGCTCTAATAGGAAGTGTGTGTGTGTGTGTGTGTGTGTGTGTGTGTGTGTGGGTGAGTCATGGGTGCCCCTTATACTTAAGGAAGGGCGATGGGGAGGGAAGTGGGGTCTTCCATTCTTATAACTATAAATCACTTCCTTGAGACTAGACTAGTCTCAAGGCCCCACCCCTAGCATCCTATAGCCTTGTGGGAAACAAGTTTTAGGCATTTTAAAGTAGAATTCAACATCAATTCTTTCATCAGAAAAAAAGAGTTACAACAAGGGATTTGGTATAATCGAAGTAGTACTACCATTATTGTACTAATATAGCTATTTTAAGGGTTATATCAAAGATTGTGTGTACTAGTCTGGAATTTAACTACCATTTATAAAAGTATTTTCTCTCAGAAAATGGACTCAGAATTATAAGCAATTCTTGCCATTTTAGGAGTTTTCATATCACTATCTGTACATAACTTGGCTATTTGTGGTTGTATTCCAGTAACAAGCTTGAATTCTCCTTGAGGGCCACGGTGCTATTGATGAAGGATAGTTGGGAGGCAGAGACAGGTGCTCCCCAGGAAGAGGAAACCATCCTTAAAAGGATTTTACCCTGCCATGGAAGGAATCCTCCCTCCCTTCCCATGTGACAAAACCCTGACTGGATGACAGGCACTGGGAGGGCTAGTCAGATTGACACAGCCTGTCAGCAAGTCCATAAAAATCCCTAGACTTAGAAACCCCAGTGGCAACCCCTTTGGGTTCCCTCCCACCTTGGGAGCTCTGTACTATCACTTTGCTATCGCTCAATAAAGCTTGTTTTGCTGCCCACCACTGTGTCTGGTCTACCTCTTCATTCTTTGAGGTGACAGGACCAAGAACCCTGGGCACAGATGGAGAAAAAAAATTCCTGCAACACTATGGCCCACAGTGTCTATCGGGATTGCTGTGTGGTTATGTTAGATTTGACCAGGAGGGGTCCTAGAGGGGTCCCCTTCATGAAGATATACACAGAGAACAAAGGAAACTATTAATATTTTTGTTCCCAGACTCCAGTGGAAAACAAAGGAGCTGGGATGGTGCTATGGAGAATTCTATTACATATACTCGGGTACCAGATGCCCTAGAATCAAGGCAAGCAACACCATAAATTCTTCCTGTTCTTTCCCAAATCCTGACTTGAGCCTTTCAGACCACAGGAAAGACCAGGCCCACTAGCAACAAGCAGAAGTGGCTTACCAAAGTGAGATATTCTGGGATTCCCCACTCACAGTCTTTCTCAGGTAGGACAGCCCCTAAAGGTGTCCCAAACAAATCCATGCTGGACAAGAGGCCGAATTAAAGAGAACTCACCCACCTCATTCTTCCAGAGTAGTCACTTTGTACCTACTTTAAAAGTTCCACCCCCAGGACTATGGCCCCAAAGCCCCAGAACCTAACACAGGGCAGCAGTCTGCCTGTGGGAGAGAGGGAGGGAGGGAGGGGGCTGGGGGCCGGGTAAAGACTGAGAGCAGAAAGGGACCAGAGGAACTGAGCTTCACCTCCTGGAGGGGTCAATATTACCTTGCTTTTGTTATTTCTCCCTAATGCAAAGAGCTTAATAGCCAGCCTTTGGTTCTTTCCAGAGATACTACAGTTCCTCTTGCAAAGAGAGAAAAAGAATGTTATCAGAAGAGGCTTATTCATACCTCCAGGGCATGACTCCCAAGGCTACAGAAACTACTTACTGGAGATCAATGAGATTTGAACTGTGTGCCTCAAGGCCAAAGGGTGGGTATTTGGCCCTACAGATGCCCAAGCTAGTAACAAAGCTTTGCTTTCACGTAAAGATTGCAACAAAAACTTGTAGGGTAAGGAATCTCATCTGGATAGGATTTGAGTAATCCCAAATCCCTGGGTTGTTGTCATAATTCTATCCCATTATTATGAATGTGTAAAATTTATGGAAACTGACTTGTTTGGTTTGACCAATAATACCCAACATCTGTTCAAATACAGAACACGAAAAACTGTGCTACGATTTTGCTGACCTGCTTTTTCAAATGATTTTACTTACAGGCATCACCAAGCCTGGGAACACGGACCTCTTGGTGCTTAGAAAACCTTCAAATCAGTACTCCTCCTTAATTCAGATTCAAAGCTCATTCATTGCAGGCTTGCCCTAAGTACTGACCCACAGCCTTGGTGTACCTGATTGTTCTAATAATGATGAACACATATTATACATAAGGCATGGCTCTGAGTTCATGTGTGTTAACACATTTAAAACTCACAGAAACTCTATAAAGGAGGTACTATCATCCTTCACTTGACTGGCAAGTCCAGAGAGATTAAGTAACTTGCTCAAGGTCACACAGTTATCCAAGGGCCAACACTGGTATAGAAGTCCAGGCAGTCTGACTCAAAGACTGTCTTTTTAGAAGATGTATAACGTAATGTCAAAGTAAGGATAACTTCTGTCTCATTTAAATATAGTCTGCAAGGATCTTAAACATTTGTTTAGCTTGATGCAAAGGAAATTAATATTATTTTGAAAACACAACTACTTTGAATAACTTGAACACTTTTGTAAGGGAGAATCATGGCATAATATGAGAGGACACTCACGTCTCAGGACTCCTTCATATAGACTGCTCCTCCGGCTAGCATGACCACTTTTTGGGATTTTATCCTGCAAACTAGCCTAGTCACTTCAAATTTCCCTGGCCATATCCCTCCAAAAAGTCTTGCCTCCTTTATGCTACGACTAAAAACATTTACACACTTCTATTATAATATATATTGTAATATATATGAGATAAAAATACTAGGACTTTCTCTTACAAGAATGTAAGCTCTACAAGAGCTAGTCTTTGAGCATGGGTATCTAAGTGCCATATTGATGAGTAACGTCTCCTGGCAAAAAGCTGCAATTTATGCAAGATCCGTGTATTTTTACAAAAAGGAAAAAAGGAAAGCAAACAAAAAAGAAGGCAGACCATTTTGTAATAAAAAAAATGAACAAGTGTTTTATATTCAATGTCTTCTGAGGTAAGTAGAAAAGACCTTTGCTTCCAACCATGGTAATAGCATATTAGCCTTCCCAACCTAAATAACTGTTATACTAAATAAATTACCTGAGGTAGTTATTTTCATGCATTAGTCAATAGGTAGCTCAAGAATGTAATCCCTAAGAGTAAAAACATACATGGTGAGACCCATGATTGTCTTCACTTTCTGCCTGGGAGGTATGGAAAATAGAACCCAACTAGGGTTCAGTAGTTTCACAGAAATAAGGAATCAGAGACTGAAGTTCAGCGATGCAGATCTGTCTGGAGTTTGTGGGGCAGGGTGATTGGTGGGAAAGGAACAGTGCAGAACAGGAGCACCAGAAATCTCTGGAGGAACCTCCATAAGTCAATGATTAAAAAAATAAGCTGTACATGCAAGGAAGAGACTTCACAAAGCCTGGCAATAAACAATATCTGGGAAGCTATGACTTTGACTGTTGATCAGAGACAAAGGAGCTCTGACAAAGCCAGAATGGGGAGATTTTCTAGGCACTCAGATTTTCTAGAGTACTCCTAGGTACTCTAGGTACCTTAGAAATTCTATGCCTTAGCAATAAGCCACTTCCCCCTTCCCTCTAAGAAAGCTTAAAAACAAGACAGGGAAGGAAAAGAAAGACAATCTGCCACTAATCGAAATGCCTATCTACGCAAAACTCAGAAGTCTCTAAAGAAATGCTATAAAATCTACATTCTCATAAACACAATATCCACAATACCCAGCATGTATTCAAAAATAACCAGCCACTTAAAGGGAAATGCAACCCATAATTGGGTGGGGGGGGGAAGCAGTCAACACACATCAACCCTGAGATGACCTATATGTTGAGATCAGGAGATAAGAACTTCAGAGATTTAGAACAGTTGACCCTTGAACAATGTAGGGGTTAGGAGCACCAACCTCCTGCACAGTCGAAATCTACATATAACTTTGACTTCCCTAAAACTTTACTAATAGGCCACTATTGACTGAAAGCCTTACCAATAACAAACAGCACATATTTTATATATCTATTATATATATTAAAATAACCTAAGGAAAATGTTGAGAAAATAGATTTACAGTACTGTAAAAATCTGTATAAGTGGATCCATGTGGTTCAAACCCCTTTTGTTCAAAGATCAACTATATATCCAGAGGCCAAAAAAGAAAATATTATCATAATGAATATGCAGATGGAAAATCTCAGCAGGAAAATATACAAAGAATTAAATGCAAATTTTAGAGTACAAACTTAGAAATGAAAAAATGTACTAGATCCAAACCCATAGAATGTATTACACCAAGAGTGAACCCTATATAAAATAGGCACTTTGAATGACTATGTTGTGTCCATGAAAGTTTATCAGTTTTAACAAAAGTTAAATATTCCCTCTCTGTGGGGAATATTGATAATAGGAGAGGCTGTACATGGGTATGGGCAGGAGGTGTGTGGGAAATCTATGTGCCTTTCCCTAAATTTTGTTATGAACCATAAACTGGTCTAAAAAAAATTAAAAACAGCAAAAAAATTATATTAGATGAAAAGTTCAGCAGCTTACAGATGGCAGAAGAGCCAGGAAACTTGAAAACAATAAGCAGAAATTACGCATTTTGGTGAACAGAGATATTGGGGAGAGGGAATAATTCTGAATAAAACCTCCATAATCTGTGAGACAAGATCAAACTACCTAATAAATGTGTGATTGCTATGTGTGTGATTACATATACTATGTGTGATTCCTTTTGGAGAGGAGAGAAAATGAAGAAAAATATTTGAAAGAGTTATGGACAAATTTTCCCCAAGTTTTGGGGAAAATACATTTATGTATCAAAGAGTCTTAACAAAATGCAAAAGAAAAAAAATACAAAAAAACCCCCCAGTCCTAGGCACATCTTAGTCAAACTACTACACAGAAGAAAAACTCGAAAGGCAGAGGGAAAAATGACCCAGTACATACTAGAACAAATATAAACTCTGGATGCCTTTTTCTTAGAAACAATAAAAGCAGGAAGACAATTATATGGCATCTTTAAAGGACTGAAAAAAAAAATTCTGCAAACCCAGAATTCTGTATCCAGTAAAAAGCACTTGCAGTACTCAAGACATTTTTTTTTTCTTAAGCATGCTCCATGCCCAGCACAGAGCCCAATGTGGGGCCTGAACTCATGACCGACCCAAAGATCAAGTCCTGAGCTGGGATCAAGAGATGGCTGCTAACAGACTGAGCCACCCATGTGCCACCAGGGGCATTTAATTAAAAGGGGAAAAAAAAAAAAAAAAAGATTTTGTTGCCAGTAGATTTACACCACGGGAAATACTAAAGGAAGTTCTTTAGACTGAAAGGAATTACACTAGATGGACAAGAAGGAATGCAAAGTTTAAGAAATAATATATGGGTAAATATAAAAGACAACTATATTCTTTTTTTTTTTAAAAAAGACATAGGATAGTTTAAAGCAATAATTATAAGACCATTGTGAGGCTTATAACCTATGTAGATCTATATGTCAACACAGCACAAAAGATGATTCTCATATTTTTTTTCTTAAGTGCTACAATATTAAGTAGAACACTGCAAGATGTATACTATAATTCCTAAAACAACCATAAAATAATGCAAAGAGAACTGTTGAAAATAAAATTAACAAAATTAACCCAAAATCAATCTGGAAAGAAGAAACGAACAAATGAAGCAAACAGGAAATAAAATGGTAGGCCCAAATCCAACCATACCAATAACTGTATTAAATATAAATGGAGAAAACTCTAATTAAAAGTTAAAGATGGCCTAGATGAAATAGCAAGACCCAACTATATACTGACTACCAGAGATGGTCTTTAGAGACAGTAGGTTGAAAAGAAGAAAGGTATACCATGAAAACAGTAAGCATAAGAAAAACTGGCTCCACTAACGCAGACAAAATACACATCAAGACAAAGAATTCTAGCAGAGGTAATGATTATTTCACTAACAATATAAAGGTCTGTTAATCAGGAAACCCATAACAATAATCAATCTATAACCATCTAATAATACAGCTTCAAAATATGAAGTGAAAAACACATAACCAAAAGGAGAAATGGCAAAAACCACAAATAAAAGATTTTTAATGTTCCTCTATTAGTAGTTGATAAAATATTAGACAAAAAAATTTAATAAGCATATAGAAGATCTGAACACTATCAGCCATTTTGATCAAATTTTAGAATGCTACACTCATTATTTGAATGATACACATAAGGTTTAATAAATTTAATAAACCTACAGTGTAGGTTTTCTGACAACAGAATTTAGAAACCAATAAGATATCTAGAAAAAATACATATTTTTAGACATTAAGTAACCCACTTTTATATGACTCATGAATCAAAGAAGAAATCACATGGAGAATTAAAAGATATTTTTGAAGAAATGATAATGGAAACAAAACATATCAAAGTGTGTGGGATGCAACTAAAGTTGCTTACAAGAAAATTTATTAACTTTTAGTGCTTCCAACAGAAAATTAGAGTGGCTTAAATCACTAAGTAAACTTTTCAACCTTAAGGACTTCAGCTACAACTTAGCTGAACAAACTAAGCCCAAAGTAAAAAGAGGGAAAATAAAGATGAGAAATCAATGAAATATAAATTAAGCCAAAAGTTGCATCTTTGAAAAGATTTAATAAAATAAAATCAGTAGTTAGTAAGAAAGACCTTAACTGGCTAATACACGGTCCCTTTCTAAAACCTTTCAGATCTGATGTGTTTTATAATTCAGAATTTAGGGATTTTAGAAGGTTCTGTCTTTCACAGATATTGTATATAATATCTTCAGCAAAGTCTAGGTAGCATGCTGTGATCAAATACAATATTTCTATAGTGAAATCTATAAATATTCACTTTTAGAAGGAGAAAGACTATAAACAGCCTTATCTCAGTTTAGATCAGGTCAGGTTTTGGTGGCAAAAATTCCCAAACAAATGGATTTTAGAGGTTTTTAAAAATTTTCTGATTTACAGAACTGGTATTGTGGATTTGTACTAAATTGATTACTCCTTTTTATATGTAGGTCCTCTCTCTGTCCCTGAACATATGACAGTGTACCATTACTAAGTCTTAAGGGATAAATTTCTTAACTAAGATCATAGGATGAGTTTTTTTCCTTCTACAGCTTCCATGAAACTAGAGGATCAGAATATTTAATAAAATCCAATGACCTTTATAATGACCTTTCCTGTATTTGAAAGGAGGACATTAGACTACCAGGAAATTGGGTCCTTAGTCAAAGAGCACAGAAATTTAAGGCAAAGAAGCATATTCTCCTCTAACATAATTTTATAGTAAATAAAATTATCAAATGTACAAATACAAAGTAGTAAACACTGATATAACAAAACTGAAAATATCCTTGGAATTCTATACAACACCAGTACTTTCAATTTTAAAATTCCATTTTTGTCAGGCAAATCCCACAACAAATATATTAAGTTGACAATGAATAAAACTTAAATCATATTTCTAAAAGTAATTATATGACTTATTTAAAATAATCTTAGCAGATTTTGGCCCAATACTCTAAAGATCATCTTGGGTTGTAGGGAAACCCATTTCTACAAATCTAATATTTATTTACTTATTTAAAAAATTTTTTTAAAACATTTATTTATTGAGAGAGAGAGCATACAAGCAGGAGGGGCAGACAGAGAGGGAGAGAGAATCTCAAGCAGATTCCATGCTGAGTGAGGAGCCCATGTGGGGCTTGATCGCATGACCCTGAGAGATCAGGACCTGAGCCAAAACCAAGAATCAGACGCTTAAGCAACTGAACCACCCAGGCACCCCCAAATTTTCATTTAAATTCTAGTTAGTTAACATATAGTTTAATATTGATTTCAGGAACAGCATTTACTGATTCATCACTTACACAGAAGCCTAATATTTAATTCTCAGGAAGATTGTAATAGGAAGAACAGTAACAGAACAGTATTAATATTGTAATTGCAGAAAGTTCCTTTAAAGCCCATGCAATACTCCCATAGGTGCTAATTGGAGCCATGCATGCATTAAGTCAGATGTTATGTACTTACTATTACTGCTACTGCTGTCATTCCTAAGGGAGCTGGCTGCAACAGGGGGTAACATAAATGGTTTTGTGACACTGACTCTGGAATCTAAATAGAAAGCAATAATGTGTCAGTGTTGCATGGTGATTTACATAAATTACAGAGTGTGCAAAAGGTTGAAGTGCAATACCAGAGTACTTTCAAGGTCTGCTTCCCAAATTTTGATTATTCAGGTCCTATTTATTTCTTACTGGGTCCTGTTCTATTTTTATTAAGAAATTCATCACAGTCATCTAACAGAGCAAAGATTCATTGCCTACATACATTAATAAATATAAGTAACACAGATTTTCCCAGTGGGAAAACAAGTCTCAATACTGAGTAACTGGTAAAGATCAGAATTCATGACTCAGAGGTAGACCTTAAGGAAAAGGTTTGAAAAGGGGACATTAAGAAAACTGGAGATGAAGAGTAACACACACTACACAATATGAGCAAGGATCAGATAAATCTACTTCCCATATTGTTTACTGACAGAAAATTCTTATATTTGAAAATGACAAGTGTTGTTTGGTTTGAGAACCAACAAATCAACTTATCACTTCTTTCATGCCATTTATATATGTCTTTGTGTTAGACATATACACATACATCTTTCTCTAGCTACACATATATTTGAGTCAGAGGTAGATTCTTACCTATACATACAAGATTCAAGCTTGTTTCTCACATTTGAATTGGAAATGCTTATTTGTCTTACCTTTTTCAGGACTTAATGTTGAAGGAAGCACACATTCACTAGTTTTAGATGCCACTGTCTCCAAGTCCTTGAGGGCATCAATGGATCTATTAAAAATTCTGAAGAAATCTTCAGGAGTAAAATGCCTGAGTTCTGGGCTCTTACGTAATTTTTTTACATTCTGGAAGAAAACAAGATTATATTCTTCAGATAGTTTACAGATCTAACTGATGTCGAGGTAATAGACTATAAAAATGTCCCCCAAAGATGCAAGTAAAACTAACACTGTTAGACAACTGTCTTAACCTACATAATTCAAATTGGTACTACAAGATAGTGATTCCATCCACTTTGGTCTGGGGCTTAACTCCAGATAAAGGAATGAAGTGGTGGTGGGGGTGAGGTGAATAGAGTAGCAAAACAAAATAATGTTAGCAACAAATTAGAGACACTGTTCCTTTTTTTTTTTTAGAGATTTTATTTATTTATTTTGACAGACAAAGATCACAAGTAGGCAGAGAGGCAGGCAGGGCGGGGTGGTGGTGGGGGGAAGCAGGCTCCCTGCTGAGCAGAGAGTCCAACGAAGGGCTTGATCCCATGACCCTGGGATCATGACCTGAGCCGAAGGCAGAAGCTTAACCCACTGAGCCACCCAGGTGCCCCTAGAGCACTGCTTTAAAGAGCACTGCTCTTTAAAGATGCTCATTAAAATAATTATTCTTCTTTTATTTTTTATATTTATTTATAATTTTATTATATATCTATATTTCTGTTTTATTTTTTATATTTATTTTATTTTATTAAAAATACCTCTTATAACATATGCTCTAAATATAACCTAATTTCATATTTATATTATATATTTATGTATATATTTATTTATATTTATTTTATTTATTTATTTTTTAAGACTTTATTTATCTATTTGACAGACAGAGATCACAAGTAGACAGAGAGGCAGGCAGAGGGCGAGGGGGAAGCAGGCTCCCTGCTGAAGCAGAGAGCCCGATGCAGGACTCGATCCCAGGCTCCTGGGATCATGACCTGAGCCGAAAGCAGAGGCTTTAACCCACTGAGCCACCCAGACGCCCCTATTTTATTTTTTATTTATTTTACTTAAAAAAATCCCTCTTATAACACATGCTCCAAATAGCCCCAAATTAAAAAGTCAGATAATACTAAATAGTGGGAAGAATACAGAAAAAGGGGACTCTTATATATTGGTAGAATAATATAAATTGGTGCATTAGGTATCATCTGGTAAGGTTGGGCATGTGCCCATTTTGTAACCTGGAAATCCCACTTTGGGTGAATGCACTAGAGAAGCTCTTGCACATACACGCAAGGAGATATACAAGAAAAGTTCTTAGCAACAGTGTTATATAACCCTTACATCAAACAACAGAAGAGTGGTTTAATTATGGGAGACTCTTAACTATAGGAGACCCACTGAGGGTTGCTGGAGGGGAAGTGGTGGGGGATCAGGTAACTGAGTGATGGGCATTAAGGAAGGCACGTGCTGTGATGAGCACTGAGTGTTATAAGCAACTGATGAATACTGAACTCTACATCTGAAACTAATGATGGTCAATTGAATTTAAATTTATAAAAAAGAAAAAAAAAGAGTGGTTTAGTGAATATCAGTATATTAAGTCCACTCTATAAGCAGGAAGAACTTAATTTCAGCTATATGCCTCAAAGTGGATATGTCTTATAAACATAATGCTGAGCAAAAGAACCAAGTTATAAAAGAAGTAAGTACGATTAATTTCTAGAAATTCCCCAGGAAAGCAAACCAGACTGTATTGTTATTCATACATGCATTATCATGCATGTATGAATGATTGTAGGATACATACATGCATACATACATACATGCATGATTGTCTATAAATAAAAGTAGGAAATAATAACACCCATGTAGCACTTGCTATGAACCACACTAAGTGCTTTATACATATTAACTCCATTTCTAAAACAACAGAGAAATACCACTTGGTTTCTAGCCACAGTGCCATGATTAGTAAACGAATACTCTTCAGTATCTGGGATGCTCTTCTTGACATCACCATTTACCAAACACTTAAATCATCTTTCAAGCCCCAGATGATTTCCTTCACGACATTGTTCCTCAGATGCCCTACTTTTTGTGACCTCTACCTCTTATCACTGCCATCAGAACCCTATTTGTACTACTATGATATAAAAAGACATGTTAATTCTAAAATGTCATAGACTATAAGACACACTAATTTAGAAATTAAAAAGCAAAGCAACAGATGTGATGAGATGTAGTGAGGAGGCTCTTAGTATGGTAAGAAATCCAAGTCTGAACACAAAGGGGATGGATATTGGGTCTTACAGAGAAATTGGAATTTGGAGGAGAAGGAAGTATTTAAGTTTTACACTACAGAATGATATCTAAAACCTTAGGTTTAAACACCTAGAAGGCCTGTAGGGCAATGAATTGTGAACTCTATGCCAAAGCAGGTCTCCCAAGACCGATTTTATTATGGATGTGGTATTCTAAAATAATAATAAAAATGTTTATTAAGATTCATTTTGCCTGACATGCTACTAAGGCACTAATCACAGATCATCTAATGTCAGCTCCATGAGATGGATCCTGTCACTGCCATTCTAGGGATAAGGAAAGTGAACACAGAGAGGTTAAGTTCACAAAGGTAACTAGTGACAAAGTCAGAATTTGAACTCTAACACATCATTCTTAATCTCTATACATTGCCTCGTCAATATACTTCAATCTCACAGCCCTGCCAGGCCCACATTCTGAAGCTGGTGACAGCTAATCATCAAATGGCCTGGCGATGGTAAAATTCACTGTTGTGACATGATTACTATGGATAGAGTAAGTCTAAGTGTTCGTTATAGGCAATTTTCCTCTTTTTTTTTTTTTTTTAAAGATTATTTATTTATTTATTTCACAGACAGAGATCACAAGTAGGCAGAGAGGCAGGCAGAGAGAGAGAGGAGGAAGCAGGCTCCCCTCAGAGCAGACAGCCCCATGCGGGGCTTGATCCCAGGACCCTGGGATCATGACCGGGGCTGAAGGCAGAGGCTTTAACCCACTGAGCCACCCAGGTGCCCTGGCAATTTTCCATTTAAAGGTAAATGAACATTTGTAACCTAAAAGGTGACTTATGAGTACTTCACTCACGAAGTAAAGGGCTATTTTTTTTTAACATTGTAGTATAAATATTATTTTATATTAAATGACATCTAAGTCTTAAGGTATATTCCAGGATTTCAGTGTGACTATAACCACCTATTTTCTGTGCTCACCTTGAAAAACTTTTTTTAATGGAACATTTCACAAATAAAAGACACCACCCACCCTTGTCACCCCCAATCGGCATAGGTCTTAGAGAAGAGTAGTAAGAAACCATCCCAAGGAATACAAATTTACCTCAAATGAGTGTTCCTCCATGCACTCCACAAGGTCGTCCACTATTTTCACAAGTTTGTCTATGATAGAGTAATTACTCAAGCCTTCAGAAATATTTGAAAACTTGTCCAGAAGATCAGTTAAGCTGACTGACAACTGTTCCACCATCACTCTTATCCAACAATGACTAGGCTGCAAAAAATTGAAAGAAAGGAAGATAAAGGAATCTGTTATAAATACAGTAAACTTGGAGCATCCTTCTTTGAAGACATCAATATTTCGGTCACAGCTGGACAAAGAATTTCCTTATATCAGAACAGGTCACTTCTTGTGTTTTGTTTAACTCAGATGTAACATCTGTTTCTAAATTTGCAAATGAATAAAGACATGAACAAAGAACTGATGGTAAAGAATGTTGCTCTTTTGGGCCTCTGGGTGGCTCAGCTGGTTAAGTGTCTGCCTTTGGCTCAGGCCATGATCCCAGGGTCTTGGGAGGGAGACTCCCATGGGGGTGGGGAGCCTTCTTCTCCCTCTCCCTGCTGCTCCCCCTGCTCATGTACTTTCTCTCTCTCTGTGAAAAAAAAAAAAAAGGAATGTTGGTCTTCCATGGAAGTAAACTAAAGATGGAATTACGTCTTACCCTTGACAAGGTTTACTCACAATGTTCTTAGAACAGCTTTAGGTGGGGCACCTGGGTGGCTCAGTGGGTTAAAGCCTCTGCCTTCGGCTCAGATCATGATCCCAGGGTTCTGGGAGCCCCACATCGGGCTCTCTGCTCAGCAGGGAGCCTGCTTCCTCCTCTCTCTCTCTCTGTCTGCCTCTCTGCCTACTTGTGATCTCTATCTGTCAAATAAATAAATAAAAATCTTAAAAAAAAAGAAAAAGAACAGTTTTAGGCTTAGAAGGAGTTATCAAAAAAAAAAAAAAAAAAATGCAGGAGAGTCCTAGCCCTCCAGGACTTGAAGTCTTTTGGTGAACTGAAATATCAAACAGTGGATTAAAAATAGCTTATTTTTCCAAAGTGCTTGATCGATTCTAAGGCTTTTTCATAGATAAATTCACATGGATAGTTAAAAAACAAAGAGCCTTGGCAGGAGAGTAGTCTCAGAGAGAAGCACTTTTGTCTTAGCAGCAAGCCAGCTACATAATTTGTAGAGTCAAGTGCAAAATTTGTTCAAGAATGAGTAATTATTAAGATGGTGACAGCACAGCACTAAACCAATCATGGAGACTTGCCCCTGAAGCTAGCCCCGCCCATTAGGTTAGAAGTTCAAATACAGTCAGGTATAACTGGGGTTCGATTTGGGCTGAGAAACTCCAGACAAGCTGCATAAAGTCTCTGAACCTCTCTGTAGAATGGGAATAATAGAACAAGTTAGTTGTGAGGAGATAATGCACATAACTTAAAAGTAAGTTTTATGAAGATGGTATTTTTTTTTAAATATGGCCTAGAACTGTGTCTCTGGCATGCGAAAATTGCTCAAAAACTATTTGCTGAGCAAATGCATGAGTGAATAAAAAAATGAATGAGAGGGGCGCCTGGGTGGCTCAGTGGGTTAAGCCCCTGCCTTGGGCTCAGGTCATAATCTCAGGGTCCTGGGATCGAGCCCCACATTGGGCTCTCTGCTCAGCAGGGAGCCTGCTTCCCCCTCTCTGTCTGCCTGCCTCTCTGCCTACTTGTGATCTCTCTGTCAAATAAATAAATAAAAATCTTTAAAAAAAAAATGAATGAGAAAAAAATACTCTTGTGTCAGGGGTCTACACTTTCTGTAAAGGGCTAGGTAATTTGTATTTTAGGCTTTGCATGCCAAGAGACGAAAATAAAGAATATTATGTAGGTGCATTTATAGAGAGAAAGCAAATTTCTATAAAACTGTTATTATAAAATTAAAATGTAGTCACAATAATTGAATATGTCTTTTGCATACTAATCAAATTTCATCTCTTGTAATATAGGTCTACCAATAAGAATGAAATTCTTTATTTTGGGTCAACATTTTGTTTAGCTGGGTTTCAAAATATTCTCTATTATCAAATAGACTGTGAATGTTCATCTGTAAAAACCAATCTCAGGTGACTGACCATATAAAACCAGGCAGTGGACTGGATCTGGCCTATAGTTTGCCAGCCTCTGTTATAAATGGCTCTGGGCCAATAAGGGTTTAGATTATTAGGGAAAAAAATCTCTGATATATTAAAATCCATTCTATTTTTTTAAATCAGTGTAACATTACTTAAGATAATTACTTAAAATAAGTTCATATACTTTATATACTTTAACACTATGTTTTCTTGTATAAAGATCTTTTAAGTAGAGGCTCTGAATTTTTTTTTTTTTTAACTCTGCTAAAATGTAACAAGTGAGAAAAATAAGACTGGGGATAGCTCTAATTGCCTTGGTTTATAAGATACTAACAAATTTAAAATAACTTCTGCCGTAATAAAAGTATTATAGGGAGTAACTGATGCCATGTAAAACGAACTAAACCATTAGATTTCTCTTACCAGGAGACTATCTCTATGGGGGAAGGCCAAGTAATTTATCCTAAATTATACAAGGGGGCCGTCTTCTATTCATTTAACAGAACAGTTTTAATTAATATAACACAGCCAAAAAGGAAACGGGTTTATCTACAAATTGGTAAGCCCCAATTCCTGGAAGCACGAAATGTCATTCAAAACTTTCAGAAGTGTTGGCTCTGGTTTCAGGAAAGGAGAATAAACAAACCCCCAAATGGGAATTAGTTCAATTAGGCCATTTCACTCAACTCATCAACCAAGTTCTCAAAGACTATGTGTTTCCAAAGTATGTTCAGAATGGATTCTTTGTTTTGTTTAATCAGTGCTTATCTCAAGCACATGTAAGTTCACATTTGCATCATTCACAGGTCTCTTTCCAAAATGTCACTCTTTCCTTTGGGACTGAATCGCCCTCCAAGTCTCCCTCCATTTAAACAGTGATAATTCCCTTCTAGACAGCCAGCCCTGTCAGCAAGGGGCAGATTTCCTAGGATATGGGATACAGCACAAACTGCAAATAACTGTTTGAGGAGTATTTACATGGTGGTGCAGCCTTCCCCAATTAATTCATTCCATTGTAACTGTGCAAATTTTTCTGTGGCAAGCAGAGTCTAGGTGTCAGTCTCCTTAAACCCTGTCTTCACTCCACTTTATAACTATGCTTGTCTATCCTTCCCTCAAATCTTCTGACATAGAAAAACCAAAATCAAATTCCCTTATTCTGAACTAAGGTACTCCTTTAGTTTCTGCAGTCTTGGCACCTTAAGTGAGCAGGGTTTTTTGGTTTGTTTTTTTTTTTCTTTTTCTTTTTTGTGGTTAAAGTAGAAATGATTTTGTTTATAGGTTTCTTATTTTTAAACCAGGGAACTCTGGGGTGCTTACTGCCACCATTTCTGTTTATCTCTATTTTCAGCTGAACTCTGTGTTTCCATTCTGTATTTAAGTTCTTATTTAGCTATGACAACGCCCTCACTGCCACCAATGGTCCCCCACGGTCCCCAACTTTCACATACCCAATCAACAGCTGAAGCAATCAACTTTTCCCAGAGAAATTCTCAAGCCTTAACTTATAATTTCTTACAGTTAAATCCTGGAAATCTCACATCTAATCCTAGCCCAAAACTTGCCCTTTACAAATTATGAAGAATTCTCTGCTTGCTGATATGAGCTTCTGTACTACTACACTACTGAAAAACACATTTCTAAACATCTTGTAACTTGTATTTCATTCATTATTCATTCTTGCCAAATTTCCTTGGGAAAAAAACTGTATAATCAATTCAGAGTTCTATCTTTTCATTAATTTGCTTAAAGAGTTACATGTTAGCTTTTTACGATTCTTGGACTTATTAAAGATAGCTCTGAAGCTGAAACAAAATTAAATATCAGCCAGTTTTGACCTGTCTGCAAGAAAACCAGCTTTGACTAGATCATATTTTCAACTAAATATAATAGTCAATGATTTGCAAAGAGAATGAAACATAGGAAACTCAGCATTTCGTTTGTGAGATGACAGATCTGCTTCTTGACTCTTCTACGATTACGATTAAGAAACATGATTGAAGGCTGTAAGTTTCCCAAATGTAATTTTTCCCTTTGCCTTAATAACAGGCATTATTATCACTATTCCTTAGCTTTCAGAAACCATTTTAAGCTTAAATAGTTCTGTATAAATATCAACTCACAACATTCATCAGAAGAATGTAAGATACAAATAATGTTCTCTATTTTACTAGCATAAGAATGTGAAGAATTAGGAAAGTTGACAAAACCACACAGGAGGCCAAAGAAGTAAGGTAAGAGGTACCTCTCAAATTCTTGAAGTACATATAATTTAAAGTTCCTTTCCTACATATACATACAAAGCAAAACATACTCCTTGCTTTGAAAGGGAAAATCTGCCTGGGTTTTCCTTAACTCCAGACTCTCAATTTCTTATCTTCTTTCTTGGTAGCTTCTGTCTTATATTTGCTGGGTTAATTACAGCAACTCTGGCTAAGACTACTGGAAAAACATGCTTTCAATTCCTATGTAATATGTATCATTCTAAAATACTAACGGAATCAGTGCATCGGTAATTCTTGACCTGTTACCATGCCATTACCACTGAAGATTTGTTTAAAAGATGAAAACTTCCTGGGGCTCCCCGGTGGCTCAGATAGTTAGGCATCTGCCTTCAGCTCAGGTCATGATCCTGGGGTCCTGGGATCGAGCCCCCTATCGGGCTCCCTGCTTGGCAGGAAGCCGGCTTCTCTCTCTCTCCCACTCCCCCTGCTGTGTTCCCTCTCTTGCTGCATCTTTCTCTGTCAAATAAATAAATAAAATCTTTAAAAAAAAAAAAAAGCTGTAAATTTCCTAAGGGATTTTAAAGCACCATGACCAAGTTAATGATTTAATGATGAAATAAAAGATATAAAAACTACTATACTTCAAAGCGTTCTAAACATAACTAGGAATAGGATTGCTTCCAAAGACCAATAATGAAAATATCTATGCACATTCTAAAACCACACATAAACTTAAAATGGGTCCTATATGAGCATATAAAATAGATACTATATGATATGTGGTATAACACCTCTGCAGCCCCAGAACTGATACATTCGAGACCCTGGCTGAAACTGTGTGCTTTACCATCGTCCTGGGGACTTGCTCAGTCTGGCATGCCTTTCTCTTCTCTATCCCCTGCTTCTTTCAAGAAATTGTTCTGGTTTATAAGCTAAAAGAAGTTGACACATTATTCTGCATCAGTCTTAGATGCACGTGGAGTCTCTAAGAGCAGTCACCGTTAGCTTTCACTGGACAAAACATACTATAACATTTCTTCACGCATACTTGGCACTACTCTCCATTTGGTAGCTCTACGTATGGAGAGACCTGTGCCCTTCCTTAGTGGTCCTACCGCAGGAATCTACATTGTGAGAGTTCCCTACAAAGGAGCTGGGACAATGACTCCATTAGAGATTCTAAGGGAGAAAAGCTCTGACTCATAAACCATGAGCCCTCTGAGGAATATCCACAGCATGCACCCTGTCTTCTAATCCAACTAATCTAATTACCAGCCTTACTGCCCAGTTAGATTGTTTTAGTTTTCTTTGCTTTAATGCATGTGTGTCAAAACCTTAGTCTAGTCAGAATTAGAAGTATGAATGCTCAAGGCACAAAGCATTCCTTTCTTTCCTCTTGTGCTCCTGGCATTTACCTCCAGGCTGAGAAATCCAAAGAACGTAGAGCCATGCCATTGAGAATCACAAGAGTTTAGATCTGGAAGGAATGCTGAAGACCACCTGCTCCAGTCCCACCAATTTCATAAATGGGAAAACCAAGACCTAGAATCATGAAGTGGTTTGTTCAAGGCTGTACAATAAATGTAAAACAGAAACATTAGAATGCCAGGACTCACCTAGTTCTTTCATCTGTGGTACAAAGCATGTACAGTTGTGGTATTTGCTTTCCACAAAGGTGACCATGAGTCTTGTGGTCTCGCATCCGGACCACGCATACTGGTCCTCCGACTCAACTAAGAGAGCTCTGGGGAGTGGAAATAGCTCTTTCTGTGTCACTTCAATGAATTCAGAGTCCTACTGATGAAAATAAATTTCTCCCAGCCAATTGTCACAACCGGACAGCAAATGCCAATGGTCTTTAGTGGACTTTCTTTATTTTCCTTCTAGTATTTATTCTTAGGGCTGGAGAACACATTCCCCTACTACTCTCAAACATTCCATAGCAGGCAAATTTCAAACATTTCTATAAAAACACTTTGCAAAATAGTGTGTGCTCCCAATCCTGGTGTGGAATCTCTAAAATCTTAACTCCCTTGGAGGAGCTGGGTTTTATCATGATTTATTTTGGTCTTCTCCCTAAATAATTAATTTGGCTCTTCAGTATTCTCTTCAGGTATCTGACTCTCATGTTCTTGCTCGAAATTAAAGTGATATAGAAACCTCAATCTGATTAAGATGGTAATCAGCCCAAACACTATAAATATGTGTTATTTCCCAGGGCAGGCCTATAAATGGTCTCTGATCCTGACCCAAAATGGCACAGTGACGAAGGAATGACGTGGCCAGGTAAGGGCAGAAATGAAGGATGAGAAGCTCACTGTCTAGTCCCAACTATTAACACACTTTGTGATTTTTAGTCCTCACTTAATCTATTCAGGGCTTTTCATGTTTCTCCATAAAATACCGGGGTCTGTCTAATCTGTACTAGTCAATACAGGAGGCTATTAGCCCCTGTGGCTACTTATCACTCAAACTATAGCTTGGCTAAGTGAAGGACTAAAATTTTAATTTTACTTAAATCAATATAATTCAGTGACTGGAGAAAGTGTGTGTTTTTTTTTTTTTTTGAAGATTTTATTTATTTATTTAGAGAGCACATGCAAGCTGGGGGAGGGGCAGAAGGAGGAGAGAGAGAGCATCTCAAGCAGACTCCGTACTGGGCATGGAGCCCCACGCAGGGCTCGATCTCACAACTCTGAGATCATCACTGGACCCCAAATCAAGAGTCAGATGCTCAACTGACCGAGCCATACCAGCTGCCCCAGGCCTGGAAAACTGTTAAGTATATTTGGAAAAAGCCAGGTATATGAATCTGCACTTTCAATTGTAAATTTTATGAAAATCTAAACATAGAGTAAATATTTCTTTCTTTCTTTTTTTTTTTTTTTAACTTATTTGTCAGAGAGAGTGAGCACAGGCAGACAGAGAGGCAGGCAGAGGGAGAGGCAGGCTCTCTGCTGAGCAAGAAGCCCAATGCGGGACTCAATCCCAGGACGCCGGGATCATGACCTGAGCCGAAGGCAGCCGCTTAACCAACTGAGCCACCCAGGCGTCCCTGGAGTAAATATTTCTGATGAAAATTTAATGTCTGCACTGAAGTGTTTTATAGGTGTGAAATACACAGTAGATTTTGAATATGAAAAAATTTAAAATATTTCATTAATTTGGTAAGGTAAAATGTTATTTTGGATATATTGCAATAAAAACTACTTTACTTATTTCCCTGTTCCTTTTTATTTTTTTTTAATGTGGCCACTGAACAATTTTTAAGATTACACATATGGCTTCCATTATGTGTCTACCAGACAGTAATGGTCTAGCTATTCTGAAGAGTGTCTTCATATAATCACTAATTAAGATGGGCCCTGTAGTTTGAGTACACAAAAGAGCTACTTAAAAATAGTATTTAATGTTATATTTTATTCATTTAACATTTTATGCCTATTCATTAAAAAAAATACTTTCTTTTTATATAGGAAGTAGAAGTACCTAAGTACCGTGTCTACTTGGTTGATTTAATCTGTTTTTATAAGGAAGTACTTTTTAAAAAAATTTATTTACTTAATTTCTTTTCAGTGTAATAGAATTCATTGTTTATGCACCACACCCAGTGCTCCATGCAAACGTGCCCTCCATAAAACCCACCACCTGGCTCCCACAACCTCCCATCCCCCACCCCTTCAAAACCCTCAGAATGTTTTTCAGAGTCATAGTCTCTCATGGTTCAACTCCCCTTCCAGTTTCCCCCAACTCCCTTCTTCTCTCCATCTCCCCATGTCCTCCGTGTTATTTGTTATGCTCCACAAATAAGTGAAACCATATGATAATTAACTCTCTCTGCTTGACTTATTTCACTCAGCATAATCTCTTCCAGTCCCATCCATGTTGATACAAAAGTTGGGTATTCATCCTTTCTGATGGAGGCATAATACTTCATAGTGTATATGGACCACATCTTCTATAGGAAGTACTTCTAATCCTAGGGGTTGAGCCTCAGGATCCCTACCAACAACTAGAGAACTTGCCCTATGGCCTGACTGGATAATGGTAGATCCTGAGCCAGCTGGACCAATCGAAAGTCCCTCCCCCAAGCCGGTAGGTCATAGAAACTAAGCCGTATCTCAGCAGTGCCACAACTGCAGATATATAAAGTTGGGAGTCTCGGGTAGCTACATTTCACCAGGTGATTGGAACACAAAGAAATTCTGCACAGACAGAACAGCATAAGGCAGAGATGCAGAGACTCAGAGTGAGGAAAAGGGAAACCTAGTAGTTTTTCCAGTCCTGGCTGGAGTCCCTCCATGAAGCCTGGCCACGTCCTTGCCCTTTTACTAAAATGCTATTCTTCAGCATCCTTATAACTAGAATTTTTTTTTTCCTTCTCTAAGTTTCAATTCATTACTGTTGGTGAGAACCAAAGAACTCTAAACAAGTAAGATGGACCCCCTTTAACATCTGGAAATTGGGACATACTTTGACAACAGTTCAATGTTTATTGGTGAGCAGTTTTTTCAGTAACACCTACCTCCTTGAATGGGAAAGAAATACAGAGGAGTGAAAGATTTGATCCCCAATCTCTAGATAAATAAAACACAGTAAAAAGAGAAAGCATGACAAAATAATGGTAGCATCTAACAAATGTATATATCCTGTATCTTAGGCTTTTCCGATCTTAATTATTTCTCACAACACGCTGACACAAATACGTAACATATACAATTTTAAACAGCTCTGCAAGCCATATACGATCAGGTACTCAAAATGAATAGGTATCCAAAATGGACAAATTCTATAAAAATTCAGAGATGATGAGCTAAAAGGCAGGGTCCACAGACCAGATACCATGTTGGTGTTACTGACCACCGTGTTCCCCGAGTCAAGCAGAGCAGGGGTAATGCCAATTTTTCCAGAGAAGAGAGCATGGTCTTGATCAGTAGGAAATGGCCCTGGGGATAAAGGGGGATCTTCTCCTGGCCTCTGATGAAGAGGACCATGAAGTTGCTTTCAGGGGCAAGATACTCCATGATTGTGCAGCAGAACCAGAATAAGTGGATGGATGAGGAAAGGGCATTCGTGGCAAAGGGAAGTAGCACTGAGCGAAGTCCTGGAGTTGAGAATAAGCATGATAATTTTAGGAGAAAGGGATACATCTTCCTGGGGTGGCAGGTTTGTGTTGGGAAATAACAGTAAGATGAGGCAAGATTAGGAAGAGTCATGAACATCAGATTCAGGAATTGGGTGTTCAGCCTTTAGTCGCTGGAATAATGAGAAAGTCCTTGAATACGGAAATGCCTCCATGAAAGTAGTTTAATAGGAGCCTCAAGGAAACCCTGATTCCTAAAAATTGTATAATACCTTATGCATAAGATTTTTAATAAAATGTACATATATCTAAAAAAAGAAGGGCAATAATGTTGAGGTGCAGGTACTGTGTGAGGAGTTATTGGCACTCATCTCACAATAATCCTGTGGACTCCATCCAGGTCAAATTTGTGCCTTAGGGGAATAACAAGAGATTATGTGAGAACTTTTCTCCTTCCTTCTTCACTTTCTTTCAGCAAGTTATTCATTAAGTGCCTATCAGTCATTAGGCACTGATGCTATAAAAACAGAGCAAACATAGACAATCCTTGTCCTCATGAAGTTTACAGGTCTAAGCAGAAGGTTATCAATTAAGTAAATCCACAAATAAACGGGAAATTGCTCCTTTGAAGATGGTCAAAAAGGGAGTTTCCAACTGGAGGATTTGGCTTCATCAAGGAGGAAAAGGAAGGCTCCCTTACAGAAGTGAAAATGAAACCTAGAGTCTGGAG
>RCUC01167009.1:0-63742 GCA_003697995.1 Taxidea taxus jeffersonii
TTTTTTTCTTGTTCTAAGAAATGTCACCCAAACATATACCATAACAATATTCTATAGGCCTGAGTAAATTTAAGCAAGAATCATATATAAAGGTTAATCAAATCAAACTCATAAATCCAGAAGTAATGGTACTCCCCCATTCTTTGCTTATTGCCTTGTGTAAATATATGTAAATATATGCCTTCAATATAATTCATAGAACAATGGCAAGCATTTGTGATTGGAGAAGCAGTAAAAAGAAATATAATTGGAAAGTTAGACAGCAAGGGGAGGTGAGGAAGGGACTGAGTATTAATAAGGATCCTGATAAAGTTCATGGACAAAATGGTATTAATAATTTGGGGGGAAAAAGAAATCTGGGGAAGAGTTCCATGGTTGGTATCCACAATCAAGCATGACTGAACACTGTTTTTCTATTTAGATACTCTTCTTCTTTCTCTCCAAAGTGGCAAATGAGATCATGATTCATTTAGGGATTCCACTCTGAGTCAAGACCATGATGATCACAGAAACAAATGCAGACTTGCGAGCACTCCCTCCTTCCATCCCTTTTCTGGTTGCCCAGTCTAGTGTGCAACATCCCTTCTGGGAAGACAACCCACATACCCACAAGCAAATTTCTCAGTGTACATTTTAGTTACTTCAAAGTCTATTCCCAGAAAGGACATTAACCAGACCCAGAATAAATTCATTATATAATTTTATTTTCCCTGGCTTCCAAAGAAAAATTAAATTCACAGTTTGGCAACGTCACAGCTGAATTATTCTACTAAAGCTCACATTTCAACTCACCTTCCTGACTAGATTAAAAAAAAGGGCTTAAAAATAAAAAGCTCTAATTCTTTAACGTTAGAGTATAAATTAGGAGATACTATGTGACATGGTTCTAATCTATTTTTGGAAAAATTATCAAACATTTTAGATGCCCTAGATCTAAAGAGCAGAGTTTCTCCCAATTAAACAACTTTGGCAATTTTATTGAAATGAACCTAGAATTCCACATAATGTTTGGGGAACTATTATAGGCAGACTAGCAACTTCTCAAAGATACCTGCATTCTAATAGCCAGAAGTTTTGAATGAGGAGTTAAAGTAGCTGATGGAATTAAGGACAATACTCAGTTTACTTTAAAACAGGGAGATTATCCTGGATTATCTTGATGGACCTAATGTAATCACAGGGTCCTAAGAGTGAAAGAAGCAGGCAGAAGAGTCAGTGTCAGAGTGATGTGATTTAAAAAAGACCCAACTGGCTCTTGCCGGCTTTGAAGATGGTGGGTTTAAGAGACAAGGGTGGATGTCTCTAGAACGTGGAAAAGGCCTGGAAATGAATTGTTCCTGAGAGACTCCTGAAGGAACATAGCCCTACTAATACCCTGACTTAACCCAGTGAAACTCATTTTGGATTTCTGAACTCTAGAACAGAAAGATAATAAACTTGTGCTTTTTAAGTCACTAAATCTGTGGCAATATTTTTATACCAGCAAGGAGAAACTAATGGAATTCATCTATATCCCTTCTCGTTCCCCCACACTACATTCCAGTCACTCTGATTTGGTTCTATTACTTCAGAGTCAACCATCCAAGCAGGGATTTGTTTGAGAGTCCTAGCCAAACCCCAGGGAGTTTCTTAAACTCAGTCAGAAAGGGTATGAGATGAATCATCATGGAGGATTGATGAGTACTTGACTGACCTCAGACATAAGAGGCCACACACTCAGGAGCCATGACATCCAGGTGCAAAGGTTAATCAATGAAGACCCCAAGAAGAGCAAAACAAACATAACATAGATCCCAGCAGCCACTCCTTTGTTACCTCAGTCCCCTGACCCCTGGGAGATGTATTAAACCTCCCTCACACTGAGATTCCATCTTGTCGAAGATAATGGTGACCAAGTTAAACTCTGGAAGGCCAAAGGGACAATCTAAATCAGAAGAGACCATTTAAAGAGACAGAAATTAATAAAATGTCAATTAGTAAATTCATATTTCCTGTCACCCAGTGTTGGTTAAAGGGAGATTAAGCAAAAAATGGAAAAAAATTCCCAATTTTCTTTGTACAACTAAATAAGGTGTATTAAATTTCAACAAACATAAAATGAATAAATGTTCTGAGACTAGGTAACTTCCATATTTACCTGAGTTCTCACCTGACCAATAGGAATATTCCTGAAGACTCTGAGTTTTTAAATATCTTCATTCCTCTGATTTGAATTATTTGTGAACTGAATACAAAGGCATGAGGCAGCAGCTTATGCTGAATTCATCTCTGCTTCCCCTGTGGGGTCCTTCTGTTTAATCCTTAATTTTCTCCATTGAAGTCACACACATTTCTGTAAAAAAAAAAAAAAAAGAAAGAAAGAAAGAAAGAAAAGAAAAAGAAAAAGCAAAGACATTATCTCCATACAAGAATTGAAAAAGCACTTCAGTTATAAGGGGACGCTTAAGTGCAGAAGACCATAAGAAATCAGGCATTTGGCAACCCAAGTGTTCATCAATAGATGAATGGATAAAAATGTGGTATATACACAATGAAATATTACTCAGCCATAAGAAAGAACAAGATCTTGCCATTTGCAACAGCACGGATGGACCTACAGGGTATTATGCCAAGTAAAATAAGTAAGACAAAGAAAGACATGTATCATCTAATCTCACTTAATACGTGGAATATAAAAAACAAAACAAATGAGTAATCCAAAAACAAAAAACACAGACTCTTAAATGCAGAGAATGAACTGGTGATTGCCAGAGGGGAGGCTGGTACGAGGTAGGTGAAGTAGATTAAGGGGATTAAGAGGTACAGTCTTCCAGTTATAAAATAAATAAGTTATGGAGATGAAACTTACAGCATAGGGAATATAGTCAATAATATTGTAATAGCTTTGTATGGTGACAAATGGTGATTACCTTTCCTGTAGTGAGGGCTGAGTAATGTATAGAATTGTCAAATTACTATGTCGTACACCTGAAATTAATATAACATTGTATGTCAACTATATTATGCAATAATAAAGATTACTTTAATAATAAAAAAAAGAATTAAGGCATTTGGAATCTGAGGTCCTTAGGAGAAGATAATTTTAATAGTAGGTGGTCCTTCATGTCTGATATTAGCTTAAGGCCTCCCAATCTAGGGTGATGAAATCTGCTACTATCCAGAGAAGTAAAAATAGAGGAATGAATAGAATACAAACTTAGGCAATAGAATTTTCTACTACATAGAGAAACAAAAACAGAAGAAAGAATAGAATTTACCTATTTCCATTTGGTTATCCAAATCACTTTTGGTGCTTGTTAAAAAATGCAACTTTCTCAGTTACACACACTCATTCAGAATCTCCAAGGGAAATTTCTCAGGAATTTATATTTTTTAGGTTCCTTGAATGATTTCATTCAAAAACTAACTTTAATTATCATTGATTTATTTAAAAATTTGAGTTAGGGCCAACACCAACGAAAGGAACCAAAAACATGGCTTTAAAAAAATACAGAAATACTTAAAACAACAAATCACTGCCAAGATTACCGTAATGTACCTTGACCTATTTTCTTTTGGGAAACTTTAGAAGGACTTTTACTGACATCATGGTAATTTCATTGTGCAAAGGAAGAAACTGGGTATGGGATGGAATATAATAGGTTTGGGTGAGTATCCAAAAACATATATATACTTCAGAGGGGAAGCTTAGAAGCACACTAGAATTTTCAATATTGAAATAATTACCATAAAAATTGTTGTGGTTTATGAATAAGTCAACTTCAACTTGTATTTTAAAACCCCAGATCTATTTTCTGAAATTTCCTTCTGAAGCTTAGGGGAAATCATATAACTCTGGAAAATGTGTCATCAAAAAGTATATTAACTACTTAATCTTATAAGTCAATCATTTCCTTGCAAATGTAATGGAGGAAGGATATTTATAATGAAAGGTACATATTACATTTCAGGACTAAGGTTTTCAAAATAAAAGTAATGAGTACTCATACCATTTGCTGTTAAAAGTCAGTTTGTTTTTTGTGGAACCTATTTCATAATGAGTCACTGTTGTGTCATTTTCAAAACATGCCACATGACATTTGTATTAAAAAATACACTTTAGGATTAGTTGAGTCTTCAAAGTTTTGTGGTTTTATGAAGATATGCCTACTGGACTCCTAGCAAGTGTTTATTTCTAAAGAGGTTAAGCCCAAAATATTTTTAATCTTATGTGTTATTTACACATAGTTAAACCTTCAGTTAATTTAGCTCTTTGGAAGATGATATGCTCTGAACCAACATAGAGTTAGTCAGAAGAAAACGGGGATTTATTTTTTATTTTGTGTATATTTACAGATATTCTATTCATAAATTCAGCCACTGGGAGCCAGTTGATTTCCAAAAGTATAGTTTCTTCTATTCCTTTTACCTTTTAAAAGCTTTCCCTATGCCTGGACTTGTTTTCTCTCCTTGGCTAAACCTTGTTCATCCTTCACTATGAAGCTTCATCTTGATTTTCCCTTAGTGATATATAAACTTCTTCAACAAATCACAGGTAGTTCTGATGCTGATGCTTTGTGAAATGGTAGTTCTTGTTTTCCTCCTGCGAGATTGCCACATGGCAACATAACTACATGTTTACTTGCATGTCTTCTACCTACACTTTGTTGCTTCTTGAAGCACCCAGTAGGCGTGGGTCTCTAGGGCCATATGGTGTCTAAGTCTTAATCAAACTTTATGGGTAGACTGATGAATGAAAGATTTGGTTTTCCTTTAAGGGGCAAATCAGAATTTTAAAAACTGTCTTATATCTTCTTTATAGTTTTGATTTTAATTTGAATCGCATGTTGGGAAGTAGCTCCATAAGATTTTTTTTTCAGTGCTTATAATCTTTAAAGTTCTTAATTAGGTCCCAGCTACAGAAATTAGAAGGGACTATTTCATGTAGTTAACTCATCCTCGGATTGTACTGCAATTGCATGTGCCAAATTCTATCCATTTCCATCATGACCTCTCTCGTCCAAGCCACCATCTTTGCTTCTTTCCTAGACCAAAGCCATTGTGTCTCACTTGGCCTTGCTGCTTCCTCTTATGATTCTATTACCTACAATCGCTAGCATCCCAAAGCACTTGAATGAAAATCCACAGTGCCTAGTGTGGAGTATGATGATGTATGTGAACGGGCCATCATTATGTGTCCAATCAAAAGTTGTATGCCGCTTGGCCACCAAGCTTTTACCATCAGCCCTCATTCAAAAATTCTAAAATCTCTCTGCTGAACATTCTTTCCTCCCCTTCTTTACCTTTTCCTACCCAGTTTAAATATAATTTAATTCGGGCACCTGGGTTGCTCAGTAGATTAAAGCTTCTGCCTTTGGCTCAGGTCATGATCCCAGGTCCTGGGATTGAGCCCCACATCAGGATCTCTGCACTGCGGAGAGCCTGCTTCCTCCTCTGTCTCTGCCTGCCTCTCTGCCTACTTGTGATCTCTCTCTGTCAAATAAATAAATAAAATCTTTAAAAAAATAATAAAATAAAATAAATATAATTTAATTCAAGAGGATGCTTTCTCTGTCTTCCCGTGCTATATTCTCTTTTGCTGCATCCTATCATTTTATTTTGTAACACTTACAAGAAGTTGTAGTTATTATTTGTTTTTACATGTTGCTCAACATAAATATTAGTATGGATACTAAGCATTTATGAATATTAATTCTAGTTTCATATTTTTAGTTAAAGAAGATAAATTGCATCATCCTTACGATGTTCTAAGCACTTGATGTATTGACTCATTTGATCTTCTTTGATCTTCTTAATATCCTAATGATGACGTAATTAATCCTATTTTTTTACAAATGTAGGAAAATGAGATTTAGAGAGTTAATGTACACAAAGTTAGTTCCAGAGCAGAAAATTAAAGGAGATAGAAATGTAGATTTCTGTCTCAGGGAATTTATTGCTCTTATTCACTGCACTATCTTCATGTCCCTTGTTTTCATACATCCTGAAAACAGCAGTCCCCTGTAACAATAATAATAACTAACATTTATTGAGTGCTTACTCTATGTAAGGAACTGCTCTGAAAGTTTTACATGCACTAAATTAAGTTCATGAATAAGCTTTATGAAATAAGCACCATGACCATCCTCATTTTAAATATGAACAAACAAGCAAAGTAGATTGCCCAAGAACTCACAGCACATATGTTACAGAACATTCTTTATCACTAGAATATACCCAGTAAAAACAGATATGTGTACACAGTTTCCTGAGGGTAGAAGAGAACATGATGCCTGATGTCACCATTTTTCTATTTTTGTTATAATACAATGTTGATGTACTTTTGAAATTATTCTTACTTCACTCCACTTAAATCCAATTAAATGTGTAATCATAATATACATAATACTAGACGTACAGAAAATCATAACATCTGTCAGACATGCTTCACATGTAGTGGTTTGTTTAAGAACTTTGGAAGACATGTCAGAGACAATTCTAGGCTTGGACATTGAATTTGAAAAAAACTTTTAATGTCATGGGCATATTTCTTGTGATTTACTTGCTTTTATGCAAAATACAGGGAACTTTAATTCTTTCTTGCTTATCCTATAAACAAAATTGAAATCCTCATCAGCACTGCACAACATAAAATTTTATCTTCTAGCCTTGATTTCATTGAACAAGGTAATCTAGAGAAAACTACCCTTGAAGAAAAGATTTTTAAAAAATTATGCTAAATTTTCTAATAGAGAGGGATCATATTCTACCATGATTCTGCCATGGCATAGGGTTTTCAAAAGTTAATTAACTTACCATACAGAGTCAGTTAAAAGTTAGATGTTTGCACACAAAATAAATCACTTAGATAAATGCTAAACACATGTTTGATATCCTTCCATATCAAAACATAATACTCTAAAGATGTCAACTTCATCTCTGCTGATCTCATTCAAATCCAAGAGTATTGGCGTTAATATAATGAAAAATATATGAAAATCCATCCAAAAAATAGGTTGAATATGACAAGAAATATTATGGAAAAATATTTCATTCATTCAAAAAATATGTATGGAGGACCTGTGTCCTAAGGGACAGATAAAATCTTACTCTTATGGAAATGACAGCCTAGAGGGTCAAAGTTATAAGACACACTAAAAAAAAAAAAAAAAAATCTAAAAATAATTCCAGAAACTGCTAAATGCCAAGAAACTATAATGTTCTAACTTCCATTTTGGTGGTTTGAAGCCTATCTGAAGAGGCGGAGACCTAAGTGACTACAAGGCAACAATTAAGAGGTCTAGCGCAACAATGCTCAGAGTGTTGACTTTTCAAAGAGTCCGTAATGTAAAAATTATTCTTTTTGAAAAAATATTCTTATAATAATATTAAAATCAGATTTACATTTTTCACTTTCTCTCAGAAGTGAAAGAGTTTTCCAGAAGCTACATGGTATGTGATGATGTCATTCTGATGGCTAATAGACTTTCTGCTGGTGTATTTTGTATTTTCTAGAATTTTCTATGGTAGTAGGTTTAAACTATAAATGCATTTTCAGAAATTAATTCAGTTTATTCTCAGAAACAATATTATGTTCCTGCTATTTTTGTTTATAGCTGTTATTACAATAAGCTGTAGCTTAGTTATTGTCCCATAAATCATTACTTTGTAGCCCTCAAATTTCCCTTGTGTCTATACAATAAAGAAAAAGACATAATTATACTTTATGGTCTTGTTTTGCAAAAATATTTTGTGTACTTCTTCACTAGTGCACAAAATTTGCTAAATATGCCATTATATGCCATAGCAATGAAGTAATCAAAACAACAAACAAAAAAAATTGAAAGCACTGAATCACTCATCATTGGGTAAAAACAAGTTTTGATACACCCCCATGATGCCATGCTCTGTAACTATAAAAAAAATTAATAAGACAAAATAAGTATTTTATTTTATTTTTCTTTAAAGATTTTATTTATTTATTTGACACACACACAGAGCATGAGCATAAGCAGGGAGAGTGGCAGGCAAAAGGAGATGGAGAGGGAGAAACAGACTCCCCACCATGCAGGAAGCCCCATGTGGCGGGGCTTGATCCTTGGGCCCTGGGATTATGACCTGAGATGAAGACAGACGCTCAACTGACTGAGCCACCCGGGTGCCCCAACATAAGTATGTTAGGTGAAAAATGCAAGACATACAAGGTAAGAGAGAGAGATAGAGAGGAGAGGGAGGAAAATGAAATTCTGTTATGTATATAGAGCATGTCTGAAATATATGAAATAATAAACAAAGCCCAAATAACAACCACTTCTAAGGAGTGAGAGTGGAGAGTCAGTTGGGTGAAGGATTATCTGCATTTAATCTCATGTCCTGGTATGCCGTGATATGTTTTAGCCAGTTATACCACCCATGTATATCACTCTTATAATGCAAGTCAATTAATGCTAAAGTAAACCTTATTATTGATAATTAAAAATATGTTTCTGTAAGATGCCAAGATAAATGTAAGCAATTGTAGAATGAAGTTAAAAATATACATCCATATGAGTACAAAGATAATGAAGATGAAGGATAGTTCCATGGCTTATAAGAAGTGCTAAAATTGACAACGGTGATAAGATTGATATGAAAGAAGGAAAAATGCAAATCCATTCATTTATTGTTCTGATTTTTAAAAACATAAACCACGTACCAAAAAAAAAAAAAAGAAATTTTCATTTAAAATGTATCTATTGAGATAAGCAAAGTAGACAGATTAGGAATGACCAATGTGAAGGATAAAATTCCATTGTATGTGATAGTATGTAAATTATAAGAGAAAACAAGTGATTGCTGTAATATTAAAAAGTAATTACATTATAGTACATCTATATGATGGAATTTCATGTAGTAAATGACATTAGAGAATAATATTTAATGATATAGAAAGATCTATAACTTACTGTTTTGTGGAAAGGGATACACAACTATAAGGATAATAGTGTAACACTTTTGTGAAAATCAAAGTGTCTATAAGTTTGTGTGTGTAAATACTCACACCCTAAGAAAAAAACATTAAAAGATGATCATTTCTGGGCTAGGATATTTATTTTCATCCTTTTCCACATAAGTTTTCTCCAAATTTGCTAAAACAAACTACTTTTATGAATAAAATTTCATAAATAAAGTTTATGAAATTTGCAATACATAAAGTGATTAAAAATAGAACCTCCTGGGACTCCTGGGTGGCTCAGTTGGTTAAGCGGCTGCCTTCTGCTCAGGTCATGATCCCAGCGTCCTGGGATCGAGTCCCACATCGGACTCCTTGCTCGGCAGGGAGCCTGCTTCTCCCTCTGCCTATGCCTGCCACTCTGTCTGCCTGTGCTCGCTCTCTCTCTAACAGATAAATAAATAAAATCTTAAAAAAAAAAATAGAACCTCCTCTTCTACCAATAGGGAATTGTCATTATACTTCATCACATTCTATGCTTATGGAGGAATTCATTTACATAGATGCCCAGTCATATATCACTATATAGGGAGTGCGAGGATACTGGGAACACCATTCATTTAACCCAAAGGGAAAGCAACATCACAGTTTGTTTGGGTGGGGTGCTGGTAACACATTAGTTTTAGCAATTCCCATGGGGGAAAAAAAAAAGACCTGCTTAGAACTTGGGAAATTAGTTTAATGGTACCCATCAATTTAGTGATCTCTGAGATTCATTCTAAATCTGTGGTTCTATGATTCTATGAAGAATAACTAGTAACAGCTATTTCCAACATTTCATTGTATCACTTGCATATGAAGCATTTCAGGTATCAATCACTTATACAGTAGCCATCCCCGTATCTGTGGTTTTGCTTTCCACAGTTTCAGTTACTCATAGTCACC
This sequence comes from Taxidea taxus jeffersonii, assembly GCA_003697995.1. Lineage (NCBI taxonomy): Eukaryota > Metazoa > Chordata > Mammalia > Carnivora > Mustelidae > Taxidea > Taxidea taxus. The sequence continues at coordinate 9,857 of RCUC01167009.1, forward strand.
TGGGGTCTGGAAGCAGAGGACAATGTATCAAGAAAGTCAGTAAGATCCTGACACTACATCACATTGCCCACATGATTCTTTTGGCTTGATGTCATCACGTAGGTGTTGTCATCTCATGTCATCCCAAGAAGGAAGCACAGGAGTACAGTACAAGAAGAGACTTTGAGAAAGAGAGAGACCACATTCACATAACTTGCATTACAGTATAGCGTTTTAATTATTCTATTTTATTATTAGTTGTTCTTGTTACTCTCTTACTGTGCCTAATTTATAAATAAAACTTTATCATAAGGATGTGTGTATAAGAAAACATAGTATATAGAGGGTTTGGTACTCTCTGAAGTTCCAGGCTTCCAGTGGGGGCTTGGACATTTCTTTTCATACTGTGCTATGCTATGCCCTAAACCAATGACATTAGAAACATGGTGTCTGATACTCATAACTTTTCCCACAGACATCATCAGACCCATTTTAAAGATGAAGACACTGAAACTACCAAGATCACTTTTTTGTTTAAATAAAGTTTTACTCCTGATAGCTTACTTAAGTTTCTAAATCTGTATCTATCTTTCCACAAAGTCTGAGTTCTTCACTACTATTTTACTCCAGGACCGACTTTTCAGACATCGCCGGCTAGCATGGGGCAAACAGAATCTGGCATCCGAATGGCTCTGACAGAGGAAACAGGCAAGTTGCAGTGAGCCTGGGAGCTGGGACAAGTGCAGGGCTGGATTCAGAAGGAGGTAGATGAAAGGGTCATAATATTCCCCATCATCCTTTCTGGTCTCAGGTCCTCGAGGGAAGTCAGTGGGCAGGCTGAGGAGGCAACTCAACCATTTGAACATTGATATTGATGAAACCTCAAAAATCTATTGCTGCAAACGACCTGACTCATTTGCTGGGATAGAGAGCTTGTACCTCAGCCAGAGGTCTGACGTGTGGATGTGGGTGTGTGTGTGCATGCAAGTGTGTGATGTACAAGGAAAGAAACTACGGCGTAGTTTTTTTTTTTCCTTTAGAAATCATCCCCTAGTTAATATCTCAGCTCTTAATATCGTATTGCCTATAAAATATTTTAAACTGATTCGATTAGCTAGCTACCTTGTTTGATATCTATCTTGCCCACCCTCTTCTCAATGGGTAAATATTTCAGGATTTTGCTCTTCTGTTTACTCTTTAGGTGACTTTTAGTAAATTATTTAAGCTTTCTGAGTCTCCATTTCTACTTCCGAAAATGTGGTAGTAATACTTACATGGATTTGAAAGCACAAAACTTTAAAAAATGTGAAAATTCTGAGAATAAAGCATGGAATAAAATACACTTAAACAGTAATTTTATTTCTTTCTAATAGACTCAAGAAGTATGGTTTAAAATTTGCAACATCCACTTATTGGCCCCACAGAACTGGTTTTATAAAAAAAGAAAGTATATGTTGACAGTATCAACTTCACAATGAGGTAAATATAACTGAATGTATTTAAACTCTGTTACAGATGTCTCAACACTTTTATTACTTCATAAAGAAAAATCCTAGGAATATATACTTGGGAATTTTCAAGCAAAATCTCAGATGTAATCTATAAGAATTTGACACATTCTAAGTTAATGCTCAGAACTGTTTAAATATCTCCTTACAATGAACCACTTAATTACATGTCTTTTTTTTTCTTATTTCTTTTACATTTATTCATTTTCTTTGTTATAAAACTGAGTCCTTTCTATAATTTTCTTAAAATAATAGTAATGAAATGTGATGCTATGAACCACTTTACAATTCTATGAGTTACTTTCAAAAAGATTATCTTTTCTTTTCTTAACAGTTCCATGACCAAAAGAAAAGGCATCTATTGTGATATTCATTTTTCAGGCAAATGCATTAGTGGCCAGGGAGATTAACTTTCCACAGGTCTCATAGCTAAAAGTGACATATTTAAATTATTTTAGGAGGGAAAAATCTTACAATGTGGCAATTTATGTTAAAATACTGGACTCTAAAGAGTTCTTATAAGCATAAGGAGAATCTTGGAAGAAAAATAAAACATAAATACAGCTGACATAATCACAAAATGAAATAGACAAGAACTGAGTATATGCCTCATTTGTAAAAAGCATGCATCAGGAACTGACAATGAAAGATATATCCAACCAGGCCTTTGGGAGATTACAACTTTGCATGACTTCTAGTTTCAGGGGGAAAAAAAAAGAAAATATTGCTAGCATGCAACGAGAGAGTGAAGGATTACTGCCTTGTGATATTTTTAGTGTGCAATTTTTTCATGTTCTTTTATGGTTTTTGGCATTAAGCTATAGAATACCATCCCCAAGTAAGGTCTTGGATGAATTCCTAAATTAAATCCACAAAATAAGAAACAGGCAGGACATTGCTGATTGATTCCAGATCGGAATAGCATAAAATGAATCCCCTTAACATAAGAAATAAACTGGAAATGTTGATATTTACCTTCTCTGTCAGAGTGTCAATGAAGCATATTTTCACATTTTGGGAACTAACGTAAGCTACCTCCCTGGCCCCAAATTAAGGGAGTCCAAGTAAATCAATATAAACTCCAGGAGCAATGGGCAAGAAAAGATTCAATTCCTCCGAAGGCTCATTTGCACTTTCCTGAAATTATTTGTTCTGTTTATGATTTAGGAGACCTTTAGGTGAACCTGAGAGCTGATTGAGAGAATAGCATCTAATCGTTGCAACAGCTACAGAGGGAGAGAGCTTTGCAAGAGAAATGTTCCCACAGTAGATGTCTTCATTTGCAGCAGGACTCAGTTCTTGGTTAAAAGCTATGGTATTGGGGCTAGTTAAGCATGACTCTCTCTCCCATTCCATAGGGAATGAGTGGGGCAGTCCTTGCTCCCAACGTCCACCTGCACTTGGTTAGAGAGCAAAATGCTCACATGCCACCCCACAAGATCCCCACAATGACATAACTCCATGCAGAGACTGGCGTGACTGGGCTGGGTTTTCCCCCTTCAGCTCTTGTATCACTAAGAATCTGGCAGCCAGTTCCGTCCTGACAGAGTTCACAGCATATATTGGTGGATTCTTGTCCATGGTGCATCTGCTTTAAGAATTAACGAAAGCAGTGTCAAGACAGTAAGGTAAGTGCTGTTTTAACTATAGCACTGGGGATGCTGACTGTTTGGGACAGTGTTTATTGTAACAGGAACAGAAAAAAATTCCAGAGCAACTTTGCCAATTGCTATTCAACAGCAAATCCACAGTTTTGAGCATTTACTTTCACATTTTGTTGAGTGTACTTTCCATGATTTATGGATTTGAGATCAATTTTATAAAGTATATGCTGCATTGCTTGGCAAAGGAAGCTATGCAAAGTTTCAGAATCGAAATGAGAAAATATTTAAACTAGACATGGTGAAAAAAAAGTGTGGCAAGTAAAATGTTTGCTATTTTATGCTAATTAGTTATATAAGTTAGTATTGGTAGAATCTAATTTTGGAGCAAAGAAAGGCCATTTCCGTTAATATTCAAACTGCTTTGCAATAAATACATTGTTATAATTTGTTACAATTTACAATAAACGTGTTATAAAATGTGAGCTAAAGAACTTAGACACTCATGAATTGCTTACTTCTATTTTGTTAATTTTATCGATTTGTTTTTTGGATGTATGTCTTGAAAAAACATGTTTTAGAGAAATTCTGGGAAAGATGGTTTACTTTTTGAGAAAAGCATTTCCTCCATAGCCACAGGTATTTGGAAAAAAACTGGGAAAAAGCAAAGTGCACTTTTGCTTCATAGTGGATTCATTATATGGTCACAAACTCTCTTTGAATTCAGAGCCCTTGTTTTTCCTTTGCCAAAAAGTATGGAAGCATTTTTTTTCATTACTATTCAATACTCATATTATAGTGACCATGACTATTTTTAGTGTATACTCCATTTAAAATAAGGTGGAAGTTTTTAATAAAGCCAGACAAATCTTTACAACATTAACATATTATAACTTACAAAGAATCCTGTAATTACATTTACACTATGTAATTGTTCTCATGGCCACGTCCTGTCAACTAGATTAAGTGACACCATCGTAATCTAAGGGAATAATTTGCCAAGAATCTGGCTACACGTTACATTATGTCAGCTATCAGAGTGATTCTAACAACTTTTTAGAGGGTTTCATCTGCTAAAATAAAGTGCCTTATAATTTCAAGTTGAAGCAAAGAAAAGATGTCTTAAGTTCCGATACTAAAAAAAATCCTACTTATCCCAAACTACCTAGTTACAAAAGCTTATACCATACTTCTCACAGGAAGATATATTATTTTATGGTACCTAGTGGAATGTAGATCCTGCCTCCCATTATGATTCCCCTCCTGGTGTTAATCCCCCTCCCCCCAGGCATAACTCTCCACTCTACAGAAACCCACTTCTTTACCTAAATTGTTAACTCTGTACTTCCCCAAGCAAGTGAAATGCACTTTATTGAGCCTCATCTTAGAACCATGTTCATATGAGAAGATCACTGTTACAGCTCATTTTTAATTTGTCCTTTCCTACATGGCTCCTAATGCCACTGTTTAATACAGAATTTCCTCAATTCCCCCTCTTTCCCATGCTGTGACGGCACTAAAATCCAGATAAATGAGCCATGGCTTCTTTAATTTTGGCATGAAGAAAGTAGAGAACTTGTGAGTTCTGGAGAAAGGAAAACTTTAATTCAAAACTTGAAAATAATATGTTTTCTCTACCAGCTGGATCTCTTTATAGGTTTAACATTTTTTAAGAATTTGTGACATTTCCCTAATTAATAAAAAGTAGTTTCTAAAACTAATGTACTAAATATTAGTTTTGGAACACAGTTGTGTAGTGTGCCTAAAAGTATGGAATGCTAAAAAAAAAAAAAATTCAAAATAGTAGGCACACTGCGCCCCCCCCCCAAGAATTCTGTTCCTCCTCCTCAGAACTAACAAGACCCAGACACTTTTAAAGGAATGTATCCCCTCTCACACACACATATACATAAGAACAGCTTTCCTCCGGGCAAAACCATAGATTGCCCATGTTTCCAGTAAGGGTCTTCTTAATGAGACATTTTAATGATGGTGAATGGTAGGGTAGAGGGTACAGTTTCAAATTGTCTTTTCATTTTCATTTTTCTGGTTTTGAAGGATGTTCTGAAGCAGTGTACTAACATGGTGGCCAGTGGGCACCACCCAGAAATCTATTGCAGGAAGGCATTTAATTAAGGAATGATCTAGACAGATTAAATGGACAATTGGTCCTGGCTTGCCCAGAAGGGGGCGCATGGGTATGCAGTCTAACCTGAACCCTGTTCACCACACCAGAATTTTGTACTCGGACATCCTTCTTGTGCTCCTTAAATAAAAATTAAAAAGACATCGTTAGCTGCTCTAAAAAAGCACTATAAAATAATAAAGTACACATTAGCTAATGCATTTAACATTGCAAAGCCAATATCCTTTTCCTGAAAGTATACTTGTATAACAATATGTTTCCACTTTATTTAGGATTCAAAGTATTTGCCAAAAATGCATCTAGGTGTGTTTACTCTCCTCTTGGCAATCATTGGTGGTGCCAAGGGCCATTACTATGATTACGATTTTGCTGTATCAATTTATGGGCTGTCCTCACCAAACTGTGCCCCAGAATGTAACTGCCCCGAAAGCTATCCGTCGGCCATGTACTGTGATGAGCTGAAATTGAAAAGTGTGCCCATGGTGCCTCCTGGAATCAAGTATCTTTACCTTAGGAATAACCAGATCGACCATATTGACGAAAAGGCCTTTGAAAACGTAACTGATCTGCAGTGGCTCATTCTGGATCATAACCTTCTAGAAAATTCCAAGATAAAAGGAAGAATTTTCTCTAAGCTGAAACAACTGAAGAAGCTGCATATAAATTACAACAACCTGACGGAGTCTGTGGGCCCACTTCCCAAATCTCTGGTGGACCTGCAGCTTACGCACAACAAGATCCAGAAACTTGGTTCCTTCGATGGACTGGTAAACCTGACTTTTGTCCACCTTCAACACAATCAACTGAAAGAGGATGCTGTTTCGGCTGCTTTTAAAGGTCTTAAGTCCCTCGAGTACCTCGACTTGAGCTACAATCAGATAGCCAAACTGCCTTCTGGTCTCCCAGCATCTCTTCTAACTCTCTACTTGGACAACAATAAGATCAGCAACATCCCTGATGAGTATTTCAAGCGTTTTAATGGACTGCAGTATCTGCGTCTATCTCATAATGAGCTGGCTGATAGCGGAGTACCTGGAAATTCTTTCAACGTATCATCCCTGCTTGAGCTGGATCTCTCTTACAATAAGCTTAAAAATATACCGACAGTCAATGAGAACCTTGAAAACTATTACCTGGAGGTCAACGAACTCGAAAGTAAGTAGAAAGCTGTGCCTGTCCTTGACTGATGTTTCCTCAAGTCTTTAAATGCCTAAGCTGTGTGGTATAAATAGTGTCTCTGGTTCCATTAGAAAAAAAAAAAAAAAGGGAAAATGCCAACAAGACATCCCTCTAATTCAAATACAGAAGAATTCTAGCTCAGTTATTTAGCTAATGTCTGGCCTCTCTTTAGAGTGTCCAGATAAGAAACTATTCAGCTCACAGGACTTAAACGTGAATTTCTTCAAACTTAATATTTTGAGTTAGTTAATCCTACTGTGTTATCTTTCAATATTTATTTGTTTTTATTTGCCTCTGTCATGTTTTAGATTTGTGCCCACATTTACTTCTTGGCAAGGTCTGTTTGAGGGAGGAACAAACAAGTCCAAAAGAGGGCTAGCTGGCAGAGGTTTTCAAATATCCCTCCTGCTTATCTCCAGAGCAGCTCACAAATGCTCATGGTCTCCTCTGATATCACTACTTGGGACACAATATATTACACTGCTATCACTGACCATTATTATCTACCTCTGTCATCTGTAATATAGTGTGTGTCCTTATGGTGTTCTTATGAAGATGGAGAGGAAGACTAAGGAGGGAAGAAGGAATATGATGAGGGTCTGGAATTTGTTTTAATGGTATTCAAATTCCCCCTTTTCTATACACAACACATCACCTCATTTGATTTTTCCAGTTTCTCCTTCCTTTCTCCTGCTGCCGTAGTTTATTTTTTATTTATCTTCTGGATAGGAGTTTGATCTGATCCACTCTGGACTATTTATGTAGTCTTCTGGGCAATTTTTAAATTTAAGCCACACAGTTTCAGGTGGGAAGCTGAAATTCGCCATTCTCTACCTTATTCTTTAACAAAGAGTGACAGAAGAGAAAACCTCTGGTTCATGGACGTTTTTTGATTAAGAAGTCAGGTGGGAAATATTGATTTATTCATAAAACAATTATATCTGCAAAGTAATCTATTGAACTTAAAGATCTTTATACCATGAAATTTGGTTCTTTTGTCATACTGGATAAGGATATTGATATTTCTATCCAAAAGATTATAGTGTGACTTTTTAGTATGACACTTTGTAATTCTGCAGCAATTTTGTGTAACTCCTGGTAAGGTTGGGGTGTTCTCAAGAAGGAGAACATAATTGCTTGCTTTGAAGTGCCATATATCCTTTCTTGTGTCTGGAAACTTGCTTTTCATACAATACAGAGTATAGTTATCATAGCTGAACCCTTACAGCCATTTCCAGTGGAAAATTCACTATGTGACAATATATGGCCCCACATTATAAACATTGGTGGTGGTTAGGAAGAAGGATAGCTTAGAAAACCCAAAATGCTAATGGCATTTAAGATGTTGAAGGGCTGAAGAAACCTGTTAGATTTGGTTGGTGGAGGTTAACCACGTGAGTGGGACTACCTCACACTCTGAGACTGGAAAAGGGAGAGAGACAGATGCAGGAACGTCTGAAGGTATAAAGACAAGATGGAAGAGGTGACATATGAGATGGGGAAGGCGGTCTATGGAAGACATGGTCACTCATGCCAAACTGAGCTTGAAACCACACCCCCTGTCACATATGGTCATTGAAAATGAGTGGTTAGTTACTTTAATTCCTTCCTTATCCTTGATATTTAGATACATACATTTCAGAAATTCTTGTTGTTTTTGTATGTCTTCAATTCAGCTTATTTTGCTACATAAAATTATGTATGCTCATCATCATATTCTCTTTTTTTAAAGATTTTTATTTATTTATTTGACAGAGATCACAAGTAGGCAGAGAGAGAGGAAGGGAAGCAGGCTCCCTGATGAGCAGAGAGCCCAACGTGGGGCTCGATCCCTGGACACTGGGATCATGACCTGAGCTGAAGGCAGAGGCTTTAACCCATTGAGCCACCCAGGTGCCCCATCATCACATTCTCTTAAGATAAAAACAGCCCCTTAATATTTCTGTAGTATTAGAAAATATATAACCAAAGACTATTTATCATATATTTAACTTTCAACTTTTAAGCATTCGCCTAGTCATAGATTTTCCTCATGCAATTTGGAAAAGAGGGCAAAATTCAAAGGACTTCAATAGCTATTCAACACATATTAAGTGCTTGCTCTTGGTGTGACTCCCATAACTTAATTACTTCAATCTTCCTGTAACACAGTGTGATAGATATGTTATATCTAATAAGAAGATCAGATAAATGTTCCAAAGTCACCTCAATGATAAATGACAGAGATAGAAGACTAATATAGGCCTAAAACCATGTTTTGTCCATTATGCCCTGCTTTCTCAGAGATAGGCACCACAAGATCCCTGACATTTGACTGATCAGTTTTTAAAGACAACATCTTAGAGGAAAAGAGAACAGTGTGTTAGGCTCCACTGAAGTCATTGTTAACTAGAATTGGAGAGTGAAAGAAAAAGAACACTAGAGGGGACCAGATAAGATTAATTGGAACTTGACGTGAGCAGTTTCTACGTACACACATAGAGCATGTAATCTAAGAACAGCCTTTGTTTCTATTCTAACCTAAATTGGTTTTTCATTTGTGGCAGCTTTTTCTTTCCACAGAAGAAAAGGCCATGAGCTCCAATCATGGACATTCTGTGATTTGGTTTTTGCTTTGGAGTTTTGAATTATTGTCAAAAAGTGTGCTTTTTGGAAAATTCTTCAGAGGTCAGCTAGTTAACCCTTCTGATTTTAAAATGCCAAAAACCAAGATGCTTATATTACTCATACAATGGCACCAATCTTAGATTTCTTTGGGCTAGATGAAATATTTCAAGAGAGTGCTTAGATAATATGACACATTAATTGAATGTCTTTCTAAAACCAAGTATTTCTAAATGCAGAACTTGTAATTAATAAGTTCTATACTTTAAAAAATTCCACTGAGTGTCCTGATCTACCCATAAGCATTCTTTACTAAATATTACTGTGTCATTTGGTAGCCTGAAATATTCCTTTAGCAGTGCCAAATTCAGAGATACAGCCAATAAGTGGGAAGGAGTCCTAATAGATATTATTATGGATGTGAGCATTTTTAAAGTAACCGTTTCAAGTCCATGTACTAAAAAATCAATTAATATGTCTATTCTTCAATTTGCAGAGTTTGAAGTAAAGAGCTTCTGTAAGATCCTGGGACCATTATCTTACTCCAAGATCAAGCATTTGCGCCTGGATGGCAACCGTCTTACCCATACCAGTCTGCCACCTGATATGTACGAATGTCTACGTGTAGCAAATGAAATCACAGTTAATTAATATCTACTAATTCTGATTCTATTGAGGTGTACCCTGGAGCAACATTTTATGGTTATATTTTGTGTGTGCATCAATTTTCACAGTATTCATTTGTTGTCATTGTTTATTACTTCCATGAATTCCAAATTCTGAGGGAAATGTTTTGTAAACATTTTACTACTTTTTTTTTTAAACAAAAGATGAAAGGCAGGCCTATTTCATCACAACCACAGTCATAGACACACACAGAGTCAACAAACTTAATGCTTTATTTGTAAATTTAGTGTTTTCTACATCTCTACTGTCAAATGATGTGCAAAGTCTTCTACTCATTGACTGGAAGTCAGCGGAGTATTATAATTCCTAGATCTTAACTTAATGTGCCAAAAAGCAGAGGCTACACACTTATGGATGTTCACTGTCTTGAATCAAATGATCTCAAATTTCTATGTTCAAATTTGTTTAGCCGAACAATGGGTGGCAAATTTTGAGACCAATGATTTTGCAAAATACTAGACCAAATTCACGAAGCCACATACACTTAGAGCAATATTTTTAGCATTAAGAATTTATATACTTACCTAGTGAAACTTTTCCTTTCTAGAATTATTTTTCACTCTAAATCATGTGTATGTTCCTTTTTAATCATTTGCATGTTATGTTTAACAAGCTCATAGCAAAATAAAACATAGCAAATGGCATCACTGTGTTTTTTATGAAGTTCATGTCTCTCACATAGAAAATAATAGATTAGAATTTAATTTTTTATTTTTTTAAGATTTTATTTATTTATCTGACAAAGAGAGACACAGCGAGAAAGGGAACCCAAGCAGGGGCAGTGGGAGAGGGAGAAGCAGGCTTCCTGATGAGCAGGGAGCCCATTGGGGGGCTCTATCCGGGACCCTGGGATCATGACCTGAGCCGAAGGCAGGCACTTAGTGACTGAGCCACCCGGGCACCCCAGCTGATCAGAATTTTTAAAATATCTTTAGCCTGCAATATTCTACTTACATAAAATAGAATTTCCCACTAAATAAGTTGTCTGCCTATAGCATCCATTTGCAAACAGCTTGAAAACACATCTTAAAATGTGCACTTAAAAGTGTGCAGATCCCAATTTTGGTTCATGTTGGGGGAAGGGATTCTCCCCCCACCCCCCAACTAAGCAATCCTCTAGACACCAACTGGGTGGCTTAAAATTCAATTCAAATTTTTTTTTAATGTTTCATTTATTTATTTGACAGACACAGATCACAAGTAGGCAGAGAGGCAGGCAGAGAGAGAGGAGGAAGCCCAGGACCCAGGGACCACGACTTGAGCCGAAGGCAGAGGCCTAACCCACTGAGCCACCCAGGCGCCCCAATTCAACTCAGTTCTGACACTATCTCTAGACAGATAGTGTCAGATTTCACAGGTCAAGTGTTCAGTCTATAAGACACCCTGCACCCTTGGGCTTCAGAGGTCCATGAAAAATCCAGGCTGTTGCCTGGCTATAAACCAGAGGTTCCTGTGGCCCCCTCTTTGGACTCAATCAATTTGCTAGAAAGGCTCACAGAACTCAGGAATGCTGTTTACTCACTACATCCCAAGTTTATTATACAAGGATATGATTCAGGAACAGCCAGATGGAAGAGGTACGCTGGGCAGCGTAGGTGGGAAGGGCACAGAGCTTCCATGCCCTCTCAGGTGCACCACTCTCCCCAAATTCACCAATCCAGAATTTCTATGAGCCCCATCATTTTGTAGTTTTATGGAAGCTTTGTTACACAGACAGGATTGATTAAATCATTAGCCACTGGCAATTTAAGTCAATTTCCAGCCCCTCTCCCCTCCCTGGAAGTGGGAGGGGGCACTGAAAATTCCAACCCTCTAATCGCATGGTTGGTTCTCCTCCCAACCTGTCCCCATCCTCAGGTTACAAAGTGCTTTCCAAAAGTCATCTTATTATCATACAAAAGACAACTTTATTGTTCTTATCAAAGGACATACCAAATATTATAAGAGTTGTGAGCCAAGAACTATGGACAAAGACAAAATATATATGGGGAATATATTTTGGTCATCTGAATGACCAAATATATATTTTGTGTAAATCACAGTATCAGAATTCTTAAATCTCACTTCTTTAGATATTTAACATTATTTCCATTCATGTAGGTTCTGCTGATTTATATACAATGAGAAATAGTAGGGCAAACAATTTATAAAAAGTAACTTCTCTTTTATCTACTTAACAATAAAGCATATGTCTGGAGCCAAATATTATGCTATCAAAAGCATACTTATCCCATAGGAATGCATATAAAGCCTCAGTTGTGTCTAAAACAAAGATCACATCTCTCTAAAGTTTCCTATGTTTTAACAGAACATTTTTAGTGAACTCTAACTTTTGGTAAAATAGTCCCTATCATCAAAGGGCCATCATCAATTGAGTCGACTGGCAGATGTGTGAGATATATAATACATTAGGTACACTCTATACTTTTTGATTGTTATGTATTTTCTACATAAAGATAAGTTCCTTAAGTTGTGACTGTACTCATAGGCCATTTAAAATGGTCATTTAAAAAATAGAGTTTAAGTTAAATCAATTTTTTCCTTAATAGATCTATTTTTTCTCAATGAAACTATAATATAAAAGAAATAAAAATAAATTTTCCTGGCCCTATCTATAAAATGTCACCATTAATCTTTTGAAAACTACTCTCAAGTAGGTAATAGAATATGTGCCATAAATTCTCTTTTAGAAATAATGTTATAGACCTACACGAATTTTGTCTTTATATCACTTAGGGAAAACATCTTGTCAGCTGTCTACCTTTAAAGATTTCTTTTTCTTTCTTTCTTTTTTTTTTTTGACAGAGAGAGAGATCACAAGTAGGCAGAAAGGAAGGTAGAGAGGAGGAAGCAGGCTCCCTGCTGAGCAGAGAGCCCAGTTGTAGGGCTTGATCGCAGGACCCTGAGATCATGACCTGAGCTGCAGGCAGAGGCTTAACCCACTGAGCCACCCAGGTGCCCCTCAGCTGTCTATCTTTAAAAGCCTTTGATTTATCTCTATCCAAAGTCATATATTATTCCAAAGCAAAACTATAACTTTTAAACAGTAATTTCCTTTGTAGTTGTGGTTGGTTGATAAGGACCAAATTAAGCACAGTGACACTTTGATTAGAAGCATTTGGGGAAGGCACTAGTTAGGTATTGTTTTGGGACAGCTGCCCTTTCTAGACACCAGATCCCAGCAATTCAGGATAGATCAAGAGAAAAGAAGCATCTGTCCTGCTTGCTTCTTCACTCATTGTGACAGCCCTCCAGAGGAAAGGAGATTGGAGACTCTCTTTATCTGCTCTTTCCTCATCCCCTTACTGCTACCCCAGCTGGGGTAGTGTTTTTCAACATTTCAAGTGTATGATTAGCATGATGAAATGCTTTTCTAAGTACAGATTACCAAACACCATGTCTCAGATATACAGACCCAAAAAATTAGGCAATGTAGGATTCCACATTTAAAAAAAATATATATTTAATTGATTTATTTATTTGAGAGAGAGAGAGATATCAAGGGGAGGAACAGAAGGAGAGGGACAAGTAGACTCTGCATTGAGCACAGAAACCTGATGCAGGGCTCGATCTCACAACCCTGAGATCATGACTAGAGCCAAAACCAAGACTTGGATGCTTTACAGATTAAGCCACTCAGGCGCCCCTCCACATTTTTGAAGAATATATATGACTCTTATACTGGTGGTCAGTAATATACATCTTTAAAAGCAATGGTTAAGTGGGATCAAGCCATTGAAATCTCCAACAGTTAAAGAGCAGAAGAATTCTTTTCTCTAAGGAAGCTGAATAGAACGAAGTCTGTTGTTAGCAATCTACATACATGAGAATAAATATTATCTTCCCTGTATTCTAATTTATTTAAGTACATGTCAGCAAGGAATCACTTCAAGTGTAAGCAAGGAATAAAAACACTAACTTCATGAGGATATCATGAGACAATCCTACCACCCAAATAACTTTCTTGAAAGTTGTTGTGAAGATTCTTTCTTTTCTTTCTTTCTTTTTTTTTTTTTTTTTTTGCTTTGTAGATATTTTGTTTGTTTGCCTATGGTCCTTTCTTTCCAGATGGTACTCTATTAAAGAGATATAGCTTAGAATTTACTTTGATTAAATTTTCAAAATGGGTACTGGGGAAAATGGTCAACAACAGGGCAAATTTCAATTAGGAAGTTCTCTCAACTGTTTTGTTAAAAACAATGATTCTGATTTTGTCTCTTACTTGATAACCCCATGAGTAGATTAAAGCAATGATTGATACGGATTCTTTCTTTCCTAAGATTTTTTCCTAAGATTGTGTCAAGGGAGAGTTAACTGTAGATCCTAATTTTAGAGGAAAATAGAAAAATGAGAAATGTTCCTCTTTATTCTCAACATCTCCATATGAAGATCAGGGTTAGGTCATGCCTTTATGGTAAAGGAAAATGATGATGTACTCAGGCTTTGAGGTTTGTAGGGAATTATCATGCCCTAATAAGTAAAAAAATACAGATGGATGATAGACCATCAAATGAGCCAGAGGAATGTTGATTTCCTAGTTAAAAGTTCTCCCACTGGTAATAACTGTTTTCAGAAATAGCGGAGAGTTTAAAAGGTTGGTTTTACAGAGGACTATGGATTTATTTCCTTGTGATCTTTTATGTTTTGGGTTCCGGTTTTTTCTATAGTTGTAATTTTATCATAATGATGGCCTTAGATTTTTCTTTGGTTGGATTTTGCAACCATCATAAATACTTGCTTAAAATTTTACTCACAAGTAAAAGAAGACTCTCATTTGATTTAAAGTGAACTCTAAAACAACTTTATAAACAAAGCTAAAATAACAATGTTATAAAAGTTAAAGAAGACATGCCATAATACTTGAAACAAATAGAAATACATTTTAAAAACATGCAGCTAGTTATATTTGCTTATTCACTCATGCATTCAGTAGATTTTGTTTCCTAATAAAGCATGAGAAATCAAACTACAACTACATGCAGGGAAAAGTAGATATTTAGGCAACATAAAATGAGGGAGGCCCCATGCATCTTTGACTCACTCTGATGGTCCCAAGATTCCACTTCTATTGTGTAGTTCTTCTTACTTCACATTTTTGTTGGCCCAAAGAATATTACCAACAGGAGTGTCTTGTCCCCTTAAAATCTAACTGTTTTTCTATAAAAGAGAATACATTTCATGTTCCAAAAATATTCAAGAACTTTAGCTGCTTTACCCATGGATTGTGTCTCAAATACACCCCTTTCTATTGCCACTGCCACGACTTTAAGATTTGCTCAAATTGCTTAAAACTATTTAATGATGCACCATCATTTTCAAGATGTGATCCAGGCTCCTCAGGGCAGTATTCAAGGCAGCCGGGATATCAAGGGTTCTTTGATTATCTGGTTTTTGGTCATCTCTAGAGCCTTATCTCTTACAGGCTTTCCTGAATTCACCATGCACCATATGAAATCACTTGCTACTGCCGCCATACTTACCAGTTTGCAGTTGGTTTTGTTTTGTTGTTTATGAAAACTCTGTCCTTTCTTCCAAGAATCTCTATATGTCCTTTCCACTTGAAAACACCCACACATCTTTCAAGACTCACCTTAAGCTACTCTATTCCTTTCCCATAAATCCCTCAGAAAGTTCTCAGATAGGGTTAATACCTTTTATCATAAAAAATCCCTTATACAGATAAAAATACTTCATCAAAGTTCTGAGCTAGAAATAACTTTCCCTGCTATGTCTCTATCTGTAGACATTAATTCATTCAACAAATATTTATTGAGCTTCTACTCTACTCCACGAATGGCTTGGGTATTAGGGATTCAATAAAATAAGACCAACAATTTCCTCCCCTAACAAAATTGACATTGATAAGGAGTTCAAACAATAACACATTAACATGTACTCTATGACTTGATGTCATGTGGTGATAAGTGCTATAAAGAAAAATAAACCGCCTGAAGGGACAACGGGGTGGAGAAGGAATAGTAGTTCTTTTATTGGTTGATAAGGGAAGACTTTCTAGGGAAAAACTTTAATTGTAATAATAATATTTACTTAAATTTTATTATGTATTAGATACTTCAGGGAATGCTCTTTATGTATTTAGCTAAAAAAAAAACCAAAAACAAACAAACAAAAAAAAGCATTTTTATGTAATGCATTCCTCCTTAACAAGGGAGAACAACCAGAATGTAAGGTGAGGCTTAGTTTAACTGTTGTATCCCTCGTGAGAGACAAGATCTCTGCTGTCAGAATACATGTTCTAACTCAGTCAACTCCTATGACATTAGGAGGGACTTAGATGTGTTTATATGTGTGTCTATAAATTTCCTCTTCCCAGCCCTGACAAAGCACAGGGCCTGATGGTAAGTTCCGGAGATTTGGCTATTGAACAGACTTACTGAGATCAGTCTGTGGTGGGGAACAAGGAATCATGAAGGTCATTCTCGAGTCAGGCCTTTTCTGGCCAGCGCCAGTACAATGGCTTCTGTTTTGGTCTCTTTGAATTTACAAAAAAAAAAAAAAAAAAAAAAAAAAAAATTCTGTTTACTTTAATTCATGGGATCCTCTACTTTTCTCTCTTAAATCTATTTTGAACAGGGTGTTCTCCACTTTTAAACGTGGATATTGGATATAATAATATCAATCTATTTTTTCATATCTAGTCTGTCAAAAGATATCTTGCTACATTTTCAAAATATATCACAATCTGTTCGCCCCTAGTAGTCCAATCCGCAGCCATCTCTTCTCTGAATAATGCTACAGCTGCCCAGTGGATTTCAAAGTGCATTTCAGAGCCGAATCACACAGTTTATTCTCAAACAACAGCCAGGAGGCGTCTTTTTTTTTTTTTGAGAGACAGAGATCACAAGTAGGCAGAGAGGCAGGCAGAGAGGAGGGGAGAAGCGGGCTCCCTGCTGAGCAGAAAGCCTGATGTGGGGCTCGATCCCAGGGCCCTGAGACCATGACCTGAGCCGAAGGCAGAGGCTTTAACCCACTGAGCCACCCAGGTGCCCCAGCGTCTTGAAAAATATGTCAGGCTACCCCAACTTTCATACCTGAAGTATCTTCTCATCACACTTAAAATTTGAAGCTCATACCAGAACCTTCAAGGTCATGTTCCCTCATCACTCTTCTCAACCATTCCTCTCCAGCCACACAGGTAACCTTGTTCCTCGAACTTGCTGTTCTTAGTCCAGGTTTCTTGCATTTGTCTCAAGTGTGCCCCAACCATAGCTACAGTTTATTTTTTGATCTCTGCTCAAAATCATCTTCTTAGAGTGGCCTTCACTAATCACTTAATACATAAAAGGACACCCTGTTGCTCTCTGTCCTTTACTATGCTTTATTTATTTATTTATTTATTTTTAGTACTCATTAGAGCTTGACATTATTCTATGCACAGTATATATGTGGGCATGTTTATCTCCCCATAATTAGAAGTAAATACCACAAAGGCAAAGAACTTGCTCTTCTTCTCCCCAGGCTCTATTCTGGATGCTCAGAACAATGCTTTATATATAGATTTCAATAAATTTATGTTGAAAAAATAAAACACCTCCTATGTACATGGCACTTTCACCCATATGTATTCATGGACCCTTTCTTCCACTCTAGCATGGATTATCATGACTGTAAAACTGAACCTGAGCAAGTAAAACTACCTGCTAATAGAACATTGCTATTAAAATGAAACATGAGGATCACTCATAAGAGTTTTGTTGCTGTTGCTTTTATTGTTGAAGTTTCTCCTAAAATCAGTGCTCTTGCTCATAGTACTTTGTAATATAAAATGGAAAAAATATTGGTTGAAAAATGATGTCATCAACTGCTGTAAAGGCTTTACACAAAACGTTGAGCAGTGAATTAAACCATGAAAATTCCCTTAAAGCATTCCAAAAACCCATGTTCTTGATCTTGCTAATTTATTTCTATTTGGTTGGTTTTGGCTTTTAAATATATGAAGACAAATATTTTTGTTTCAATGTTCAATATCCTAAACAGTGCAGATTTCTTAAGAATCATTGATTTCTAAAGTGTGACAATAAAAGCAGATGCCAAATAAAAAATAGACCAATGGGAATATATCAAACTTAAAAATGTCTGCAAGTCAAAAGAAACAATCAACAGAGTGAAAAGGCAATCTATGGATTGGGAGAAAATAATTGCAAGTCATACATCTGATATGGGGTTAACATCTAGTATACACAAAGAACTTCTGCAACTCAATAAAAATGAAAATAATAAAATCTCAAATAACTCAATTAAAAAATGGGCAAGGGAAGAAACACTTCTTCAAAGAAGACATGCAAATAACTAATAAGCATGTAAAATGATGCTCAAAATCACCAATCATTAGGGAAATGCAAATCAAAATCATATGAGATACCACTTCACTTCCATCAGGATGGTCACTATTAAAAGAACAAAAAATAATAAGTGCTGTGAAAGAAGCAGGGAAGTTGGGACCTGTGTGTTCTGTTGGTTGGAATGGAAAAAGATGCAGCCATTATCAAAAACAGTATTATGGTTCCTCATAAATTTAAAAATAAAATTACTATATATCTAGTAATCCTACTTCTGGAATATACCCAGAAGAAGTCTAAGCAGGAAGTTAAAGAGATACTTGTACACCTATTTTCACTGCAGCTTTATTCACTATAGTAAAGAAAAAGAAGCAACCCAAATGTTCATCAACAAATGAATGGTTACAGGAAATGTGATGTGTGTATACACACAATTAATATTTTATAGTCTTATAAAGGAAGGAAATCCTGTCATATGCCACAACACGGAGGAACCTAGAGGATATTATGCTAAGTGAAACAAGCCAGTTACAAAAGGACATATGAAGTATGATTCCACTCATAAGAAATATCTAAAATAGGGACACCTGGGTGGCTCAGTTGGTTGAGCGGCTGCCTTCTGCTCAGGTCATGATCCCAGCGTCCTGGGATCGAGTCCCACATCGGGCTCCTTGCTCGGCAGGGAGCCTGCTTCTCCCTCTGCCTCTCTCTGCCACTCTGTCTGCCTGTGCTCGCTCTCTCTCTCTCTGACAAATAAATGAATAAAATCTTTAAAAAAAAAAAGAAATATCTAAAATAGTTAAAAATCATATAAAATAGAAAAAAGAAACCTGATTAGCAAGTCCGGAGAAGAGAAGTGAATGGTGGTTAGTGTCTAATGGATATAGAGTTTCAATGTTGCAAGATAAAAATATTCTAGGTATCTGTTGTACAATAATGTGGTTATATTTAACAATACTGAATTGTATATTTAAAAATGGTCCAGATAGTAAATGTAATGTTATGCGTTTCTGCCATAATAAAAAATCTAAAATTAGACACTGGGACTGTGCACAACTCTGTGAATATAATTAAAAACCCCACTGAATTATACACCTTGAGCGGCAATTTTTATGGCTATAAAAAGTAAAACTGGGGTACCTGAGTGGCTCAGTGGATTAAAGCCTCTGCCTTCAGTTCAGGTCATGAGCTCAGGGTCCTGGGATGAAGCCCCACATCTGGCTCTTTGCTCAGCAGGGAGCCTGCTTCCCCCTCTCTCTCTGTCTGCCTCTCTGCCTATTTGTGATCTCTGTCTGTCAAATAAATAAATAAATAAAATCTTTCTTTAAAAAAGTAAAACTGTGGTTGTAAAAAATGAATAAATAGGAAACATTTGGGAAAAATAGAAACATGATAATTTTAGAAATACAATATATAACTGTTGAAATAAAAAATGGAGTTTTAGCAATAAACAATATCCTTGATAAAAACTTAATGAATAGATAAAGAACTGATTAAGTACAGTTAGAGAGTTACTAACCTGTAAGATATATAAGGGAAACGTTTTGGAGAAAGCTACAAAAAAAGATATGGAGATAGAAAACCACAAAAAATGGGATTCAGAGTTAAGGAAGCTGGAATAAGTATTTTTAACATAGGACCAAATGAAGACCAATAAAGAATTGAGAATGCAGGAGAGAAAATGTTGAAAAAGGTAATAGCTGAAAAATTTTCTAAGCTGATTAAAAAATTTGAATTCATTAATCCAGGAAGAAAAAAATGACTCACAAAGCAACATCAGTTTGAATGATGGCAGATTTACACACACACACACACACACACACAAGGCAGGAGATAATGGTGTAACATCTTTAAGCACTTTGAGTAAACAATTGATAATATATAGTTGACTCTGGAACAACTTGGGTTTGAACTGTGGGTCCACTTATGCACAGATTATTTTTTTTATAAAACCATACAGTACTGTAAATAATTTTTCTCTTCCTTACAGTTTTCTTAATAACATTTTCTTTTTTCTAGCTTCCTTTATTGTAAGAATACAGTATATAACCTACAAAATATATGTTAATTGACTGTTTGTGTTATTGGTAAGGCTTCAGCGGCTAGTAGTTACTTGGGGGGAGCCAAAGTTATACGTGGAATTTCCTCTCTGTAGAGGTTTGACATCCCAAGCCCCACATATGTCAAGGATCACTGTGTATTTGCAAACATTATTTTTTTTAAAGATTTTATTTATTTATTTGACAGAGAGAGACACAGTGAGAGAAGGAACACAAGCAGGGCGGGTAGGAGAGGGAGAAGCAGGCTTCCCGCCAAGCAGGGAGCCTTACGTGGGTCTCGATCCCAGGACCCCAGGATCATGACCCGAGCCGAAGGCAGACACTTAATGACTGAGCCACCCAGGTGCCCCTGCAAACATTATTTTTGAACAATGTCAGAATAAAGACACTTCATGGTTTCGCACCTGGGAAATTATAAAGAATGATCTTCAAGGAGGAAGAAGATCTTAGAAGAACTGTTTAAAGAGTAAGAAGAAAATTAGAGTAAATGACAAGTACTTTACAAATACAACATTGTAAGTATCAAACTATAATTATCACATCTTATGTGTGTATTTTTAAGAAGATAAAAGATATTTATTTTATGCATATTAAATATACATATATTCTATAAATTAGGAAAAGTAAAAAATAAGTAAACATGTTTTAAGCCCTTTTACCATGGGGGGGGTTCAATGTATTATTTCATTTTATTTTGCATAAGGTGATTCTGTATGATAAAATATTAAAAGTGAGAAAAATCAATATAGTGTATAAATTAAAAGCCAATACAGATTTTAAAAGTTGACTGAGGAAAAAAATTAAAGATTCAGTAATTCAAAATTAAAGGTGAAAAAGGAGAAAGGAAAACCATTTTTTTTAAATTGCACAGACAGAAATCAAAAGGTAAGATGGTACAATTCACTGTCAGCATATTAGTACTCTCAATTGCAGCAAATTGATCAGCTAAGAATATAGTTTTTCATGATGACAGGAAAAAATAAAATATAAAAAGATTAAAAAAGATAAAATGCATCATTAGCAACAAAAAGCTTCACAGTATCACAATGTCACAACCTAAAGTTATAGTATAACAGAAAAATATAATAGTTTTAAATATATCTGAAACTAGTGAAATAATATCAAAATATCCATACCAAATTAATATAAGTATAGGAGGATACTGAACATAACCTAAAGGGATTGTGGTAGGGTTCAAAATGTTACCTTTAATTTTTAATATTCAAGCAGATTAGAAAATCAGCTAAGATACAGAAGATTAGAACTTCAAAATGTCCAACTTTGATTAGTGGGCAGATATAATATTCTACATCCAAAAATTAGAAAATTAACATTCTTCTCAAGTTCAAATGGAACATTTGTTAAAATTAATTTCACATTTGACCACAAAGCCAAATTTGTCTCAACAAATTTCAAAGAATAGGTAACATTTAGGCCCCATTCTCAAAATTTATCAGTTGACCAAAAAAAAAAAAAAAGATAATTCACATATAGTTGGAAATTAAGGAAACATTTCTGAAACTCTTTATGGATCAAAAAAGAAATCTGAATAGAGACTTAAAGTATAATACAAATAATAGTGAAAATAGTGCAATCAAAATTAATTTGAATCTGTAATATTAGCAATTCAAGTATAATTTATAGCCTTCAATCCTATTACTGAATTAGAAATTAGTGTTCAATTTAAGGAAGGATGCTTTCCTTTAAAATATAGAAACAGGAATAAAGAAAAGATACTATTTTTATTCAATAGTTTTTTGGCAGAATTTGGCAGCACAATAGAAAAAAGAGATAAATGGAATGCATTAAAAATTAAAAGAAGAAAAAACTAAATTTTTGCAGACCACATGATTGTCTACATAAAAAACATAAAACATTCTACAGACATTATTAGAAACAGGAGACAGTGCTACTTACTCATTTATAGGATCTCAGAGCCAATGCTATGTCTATATTCTGTGATGCTAGGCATGGCACTCAGCAAACTACAGTTCCTAGGTAGCCTTGCCTAGAGAGGAGAGACAGGGAAGACACAGAGGAAAATGGGTAGAAGAAGAAAAGAATCTTCCAACATAGTTTTACTTTTTTTTTTTTTAACTTGACAACCAATTCTAAAATTAATGTGGAAAAACAACAGACCATGAATAAACAAGTCACACCTAGTGGAAAATGATGGAGGACTTGCCCACCTAAAAGACACCATAAGTTTGTAATAAGTAAGATAATGTGAAGAAGAATTAAAAAAAAAAACTGACAAATAAGATAGAATATAAAATGTATAACAATATTCACCTTTATATGATAATTTCATATGTGAGAGACACCATTGCCTATCTTAGGGAGAGTAGGACCAGTTAATAAAAATAACTAGAAACTGATAACCCACAGGAAAAAAAGATAAACTTAAATTCTTTATTGCATACACAAAAATTAATTCCAAATAGCTTAAGAGCTTAAATGTCAAGTAGAAAAATTTTAAATGTTTAGGATGATAGATTAATATATTCCTAATGTAAAGTCAGGATTAATTTCCTGAGGCAAATCATTAAGGGAAAGATTGATGAACTTGGCTATGTCATATGAACCTTCTGTTCAACAAAGTAATTGTGAAAGGAAATGAATGGACAGGAACTAAGAGGAGATAATTGCAACATATGTAACCTACAAGGGCTTAATAACAAGAATAAAATAAAACACTTCACCATATCAGTCAGAAAAGGGCAGGTGTTCCAGTTTTAAAATGAGCAAAATCTTTAAGAGGGATTTGACAGAAACCACTGTGATCCCCACTGTTCCCTCATACAAAACAATAAATAAATAAAAATAAAATTAAAAAAGAGATGTTCGACTCATTAGAAATTCAGGAAACATAAATTAAAACCTTTAAAAAAGATATCATTTTGACTATTTGATTGTCAAAAATTAAGTCTAATATTTAAAATGTTGGAGGAGATTTAACCATTCTTATTTATAAATGGTGTGAATGTAAATTGGTACAACTACCTAGGTAAACAATTTGGCAATATCTTGCAAAGTTGAATATTCATATATCATATAACCCAGAAATTCCCTTTCTACAGTGTTTTTTTAGCCTTAGTATGCATATAAATATAACAGAGCCTTAGTAAATTGTGAATTTTCAGGCATGAGCTGAGATTCCATTTTCTGACAAGCTTCCAGGTGATGCTCATGCTGCCAGTCAGCTCACACTTTAAGTAGCAAGATAAACCCAACACAAACCTTCCATACATGCAAGGAAAAATGTGCATAAAATATCCAGAACATCCTTTACAAAACAGGAAAAAACTGGCAATAACTCAAATGTGCATTCATAGAAAAATTAATAAAAGGTATTGCCCAGTGGAATATTATGCTGTAATAAAAATGAGTGAATTATGGGGGCTCCTGGGGGACTTGGTCGGGTAAGTGTTTGCCTGGGGCTTAGGTGATGATCCCAGGGTCCTGGGATAGAGTCCTACATCGGGCTGCTTGCTCAGTGGGGAACCTGCTTGTCCTTCTATATTACCCCCCCACCTCGTGCTCTCTCTCGCACACACACTCTCTCTCTCAAATAAATAAATAAAATCTTTTTAAAAACTGAGTGAATTATGGCTAAACAAAAGCAAAGTGTATTAAAAAGCAAGTGTGTTATCCTTCTTATGAAGTTCAATATTAAGAAAAATAAAAAATATCGTCTATGCACAAATATATGATATATTGTGAATTATGAAAACAAAACCAAATATGTTCAACATAAAATCCAGGACAATTGTTTTTATACTGGGAGTGGTCAGCAAAAGGACAGCATAGGGATTAGGAAATAGTAGATGTAAGTTACTTCTTAGATTGGATATTATACCCTTGGGTATCATTGTGTTATTAAAAATTAATTTCAAAAATTAATCAAAATCAATATATACCTAATATAATATTATATATAATATATAGTACATATGCATATACAAATACCTAATAGCATGTAATTCATACTTCATACATGTTTTAATAGAGTTTGTCCTCTCAACTTCCCTATGCTTTAGATAGATCATAAAATTACAAATGAAGAAACTGAGAAACAGAAAGATAAGATAACTTGCCCAGATTTGTACAACTAAAAAATGGCATCCAGAGATTTCTCAAGACAAAAAGCTAGAGAGCATCCTTGCTTCTTCTTTTCCTTTCATACCTCACATCCAATTCTTCAGCAATTTCTAATGAATATGCCACCAAAATGTACCCCAAATGTGTCCATTTCTCCCCAACTCCACCTCGACCTGTAGGCCCAGGACAAGCTTCAGTTAATCTGGCTAGAACAAACCTAGTGCTTTTGTTCCCTCTCTTACTCCCTGTTATGGCTCGAATCATGCCTCCCAAAAACTACTGTGTTGAAGTACCAACACCCAGTACCTCAGAATAACTGTATTTGGAGGTCTCCATAAAGATCCTAGCAGGGTCTTTATAGTCTACATTCTCCATATCCTACATTCTCAACTTCTAGCAACACCGAGCCTTTCAGGTTTCCAGAGTTAGTTCCCGGGTGAGTTATTTTGCTTTGTGAGCCAATACCTCATTGAAGAATTTATGCTGGGTAATACCCCAAGAACTTCCATTTGAAAGGCCTTCAGAGACTAGTAGAGGAGCCATTGGCTTGAAATAATCCCATTCAGAGATTGGTATTCCATTCTCTTTTGGGTGTTGCCATGTGCATTTCCACTCCACATCAGTTCAGCTTTAAATATTGCTGGGAAAAGATGAGGGGGAGGATTGGAGAGATCACTGTTCTGCTAATCACACTTGGCTAGTGTTAATTTCTTTTAAGTAGTTCTATTCCCCCAGACAAATACATGGACTTAAAATCTGAGCCATTGCTATGGACCTGAGCATTTTGTTGATAGGAACATGGCTTTTCTTCTCTTTGGTTAATTGGACTAACCTTTCCAAGATTCTGCAGTAACTTTTTAGATTTGTCAACTCACTGGAAAAAAAAAAAGTTCCTTCTGGCTTCCCATTTCTATTCCTTGGCATTTTCACAGAAAAATTCTGGGATAAATGTTTCATTTCACTTTTTTACTTTTTTAAATGGCCTTTAGTCTCGAATACAACCCTCTTTATTCTAGGTTTATTATTAAACTTTTATTGGTCTAAGAAAACAATGACCTTTATTTGTCTAAGATGGAAATTATAAGTATGATGACTTCATGGCTATTAGGAAGTACAAAGAGGTGTTCAAATGCCCTAGCCCTTGAAAATGTCAAGAGGTTGCTCAAATTCTGAACCAAGACCTGCTCTAAGCAAGGCTTTTTTTCTTTTTTTAATTAAAAGAGCAGGAAATCAATGCCATTTGCTAGACTTTTGGGTCATGCCTTAGATATAATAATTTAGATCATTGCAGTGAGAGACAGTGCCTTGTAAGTAGACATGTATCTATTTAGCAGGGACAACTGCTAAATAAATAAATCAGCACACTCTCAGAAGCTAATATACCCACTTAAGTTATTTTCCAGATATGGATTTAAACGGGCTTCAGGGGAAAGTTGGTTGATGATCATAATCTTGATAACTACTTCTAACTCCCAGCTGATGGTCATTTTCATTGCCATTCCAGCTCTTGCTAAGTTTGGGGTTTCCCTGACCTTTACTAGTGCTGTCTCAGCAATTTTTAAGGTTGTACTTTCTTTCCCTAAAAACCTTTTTACTGTGTCCTATTTGTTCCAATCCATTATTTGAGTTATTAAGTTAAAAAGGTAATAGCTTAAAAAAAAATGCACCTAAGAGTAAGCTAACGAATGCCAGAAAGTAATTCGAGAGCAATTTTAGCTTATCTTTTTGAAATAGCTATATTTTTAAATATTCTCAGTTTCAAACAGGATAACCATTATGAGTTTGCCTTTATCTCTAAGCTTTCTTTATCCTTCTCAGGCATAAGAAACAAGTAGACTTAGATTTCACTTAGACCTTGAAAAGGCAATTGGAGACACACTTCAGTGCTATTTGTAACCATGATAGATGTCTCCCTACTCTTAGTATCCGAGTAGACTTTCAGTTTTGTACTTTTCCTAAACTGTATCTAATTCTTTCTTCAGAGATGAAGTATCAAGCAGCAGTCTGCCAGGTTCCAAATAATTCTTTTACTGTAGAAGTAAAATGCTTTCTTTGTTTCTCAAGTAAACCCATCCAGCACCTGCTGAGCTGAAGCATTAGCTATGCAAATTCCAATAGCATGAGTCCAAGATCTCCCTCCCTGAGAGGATAAGAATATTTACCTTAAGATAAAAGATTTCTTGGGTTGCCTGGGTGGCTCAGTCATTAAGCATCTGCTTTCAGCTCAGGTGCTGATCTCAGGGTCCTGGGTTGGAGCCCTGTATGGGGCTCCCTGCTTGGTGGGAAGCCTGCTTCTCCTCTCCCACTCCCCCTGCTTGTGTTCCCTCTCCCGCTGTGTCTCTCTCTCTGTCAAATAAATAAATAAATAAAATCTTTTTTAAAAAGATAAAAGAATTCTCTCTCACTCATACCTTTTTAATCTCAAGTTTAGAGTGAGGACAAATCTGAGAGGTTTGATTATTCATCTGGAGTGTAAGCTTTGGTTGGTGATGGTTTCCTTCCCTCTCCAACCAGCCCCCCTACATTTTCCTCTTTTCTTCTCTTTTTCCATTTTTTTTTCCCTCACTGATGACCATACATAGCCTAAGCTGTGGCAACAGACATAAACAATATTGATAAAATACATAATTGAATTTTTACAAACAACCCAAATAGGTTCTTTTTTTAAGAAAATCAACAGTTTTACTCAAAATTCCCATGTAATTATTTCCTTTAATAATCACAAACATTCCATGAAGTAAATCCTATTTTTATTTTACAAACCAGGAATTTGAAACTCGGGAAATTTATGTTAACCAGCCAAATTGCACACAGATTTTAAGTTCTTTAGTTGAGAATTAAACCCAGATCTGTCTTATCCAAAAAGACTCTGAACTATTCTGTAGACATTAATGCCCATTTTTTGAAAAGAAGAAAATGAAGCAAGGTTTTCTAACCAGCTAGTTTTATAGAGCACAAAGAGCACCCAGTGGGGAGTAAAGAGGTCTGGGTTATAGTCACAGCTGGATACAGACAATTCAATGTCTGGCTGAGTGATTACTTCTTTGATCTTTGATACCCCTATATATGAATCAAGAAAACTGGACTATATAAATCCCCAGCCTTGTGGGTGCTGATTCTGTGCCTTTTAATTGATTCAAGGCCACAGAGCTAGACTTTGGGATTATCAGGTAGGTTAATTGTCTATCTCCATTTTCTTCTTTTTTTTAACAAGTTTTTTTTTTAAGATTTTATTTATTTATTTGGCAGACAGAGATCACAAGTAGGCAGACAGGCAGGCAGAGAGAGGAGGAAGCATGCTCCCTGCTGAGCAGAGAGCCCAATGCGGGGCTTGATCCTAGGACCCTGGGATCATGACCTGAGCCAAAGGCCACTGAGCCACCAACCCACTGAGCCACCCAGGTGCCCCAAATTGATGTGATTTTGATAGGGATTGCATTAAATGTGTAGATTGCTCTAGGTAGCATAGACATTTTCACAATATTTGTTCTTCTAATCCATGAGCATGGAACATTTCACCATTTCTTTGTGACTTCCTCAATTTCTTTCATAAGTGTTTTGTAGTTTTTAGAGTACAGACCTTTACCTCATTGGTTAGGTTTATTCCTAGGTATCTTATGGTTCTTCATGCAACTATAAGTGGAATTGACTCCCTAATATCTCTTTTTTCTGTCTCATTGTTATTACATAGAAATGCAACTGATTTCTGTGCAGTGATTTTATATACTACCACTTTGCTGAATTCCTTTTTGAGTTCTAGCAACTCTGGGGTGGGTCCTTTGGGTTTTCATATAGAGTATCATGTTATCTGCAAAGAGTGAGAGTTGGACTTCTTCTTTGCTGATTCAAATGACTTTTGTTTCTTTTTGTTGTTTGATGGCTGAGGCTAGGACTTTTAGTCCTATGCTGAACAGCAGTCATGAGAGTGGACTTCCATGCCATGTTCCTAACTTTAGGGGAAAAGTTTTCAGTTTTTCCCCGTTGAGAATGCTATTTGCTGTGGGCTTTTCATAGGTGGCTTTTATGATATAGCAGTATGTTCCCTCTATTCCTACACTGTGAAGAGTTTTAATAAAAAAATGATGCTGTATTTTATATCATGATTTTTCTGCATTTGTTGAGAGGATCATAGGGTTCTTGTTTTGTTTCTTTTTTTTTTTTTTAAATTTATGTAGTGTATCACATTGATTGATTTGCAGATGTTGAACCAAACTTGCAGCCCAGGAATAAATCCCAGCTGGTCATGGCGAATAATCCTTTTAATGTACTGTTGGATTGTATTGGCTAGTATTTTGGCAAGAATTTTTGCATCCATGTTCATCATGGATATTGGTCTGTAATTCTCCTTTTTGGTAGGGTCTTTGTCTGATTTTAGGTCAAGGTAATTAAGCCTCATAGAAAGAGTTTGGAAGTTTTCTTTCCAAATTTTGATTTTTAGAAATAGCTTCAGAAGAATAGGTATTAATTCTTAAATGTTTGGTAGAATTCCCCTGGGAAGCCACTGGCCCTGGGCTATTGTTTGTTGAGAGATAATTTGATTATTGCTTCAATTTCCTTTCTGGTTATATGTCTGCTCAGGTTTTCTATTTCTTCTTGTTTCCATTTTGGTAGTCTATACATCTCTAGGAATGCACCCATTTCTTCCTAATTTGTTGGCATACAGTTGCTCATTATATGTTCTTAGAATTTTATTCCTTTGGTGTTGATTGTGATCTCTCCTCTTTCATTCATGATTTTCTTAATTTAGATCCTTTCAGGAAAGGATGCTGTACTTTGTCAAATGCTTTTTCAGCATCTACTGAGAGTATTATATGGTTCTTGTTCTTTCTTTTGTTAATGTATTGTATCACATTGATTGATTTGCAGATGTTGAACCAACCTTGCTGCCCTGGAATAAAACCCACTTGGTTGTGGTGAATAATCCTTTTAATGTACTGTTGGATCCTATTGGCTAGTATTTTGGTGAGAATTTTCGCATCTGTGTTCATCAAGGATATTGGTCTGTAATTCTCTTTTTTGATGGGATCCTTGTCTGGTTTTGGGATCGAGGTGATGCTGGCCTCATAATATGAGTTTGGAAGTTTTCCCTTCCCTTTCTATTTTTTGGAATGGTTTCAGGAGAATAGGAATTAATTCTTCTTTAAATGTTTGGTAGAATTCCCCTGGGAAGCCATCTGGCCCTGGGCTTTTGTTTGTTTGGAGATTTTTGATGACTGTTTCAATCTCCTTACTGGTTATTGGCCTATTCAGGTTTTCTATTTCTTCCTGGTTCAGTTTTGGCAGTTTATATGTCTCTAGGAAAGCATCCATTTCTTCCAGATTGTCAAATTTGTTGGCATAGAGTTGCTCATAATATGTTCTTATAATTGTTTGTATTTCTTTGGTGTTGGTTGTGATCTCTCCTCTAACTCATGATTTTATTTATTTGGGTCCTTTCTCTTTTCTTTTTGATAAGTCTGGCCAGGGGTTTATCAATCTTATTCATTCTTTCAAAGAACTGTCTTCTAGCTTCCTTGATCTATTCTACTATTCTTTTGGTTTTATTTCATTGATTTCTGCTTTGGTCTTTATTATTTCTCATCTCCTGCTGGGTTTAGGTTTCATTTGTTGTTCTTTCTCCAGCTCCTTCAAGTATAAGGTTAGGTTCATTTGAGACCTTTCTTGTTTCTTGAAAAAGGCTTGTATTGCTATATACTCCCCTCTTAGGACTGCCTTTGCTGCATCCCAAAGGTTTCGAGCAATTGTGTTTTCAATTTCATTTGTTTCCATGACTTTTTAAAATTATTTTTTAATTTCCTGTTTGACCCATTCATTATTTAGTAGGATACTCTTTAGCCTCCCTGTATTTGAGTTCTTTCCAAATTTCCTTTTGCAATTGAGCTCCCATTTCAAAGCACTGTGGTCTGAATATATGCAGGGAATGATTCCAATCTTTTGGTACTGATTGAGACCTGATTTGTGACCAGAATGTGATCTATTCTGGAGGTTGTTGCATGTGCACTCAAGAGAATGTGTATTCTGTTGCTGTGGGATGGAATGTTCTGAATATATCTGTGAAGTCCAGCTGGTTCAGTGTGTCACTCAAAGCCTTTGTTTCCTTGTTGATCTCCTGCTTAGGTGATCTGTCCATTTCAGTGAGTAGGGTGTTAAAGTCCTCTATTATTATTGTCTTATTATCAATGTGTTTCTTTAATTTTGTTATTAATTGGCTTACATAATTGTTTGCTCCCATTTAAGGGCATAAACATTTACAATTCTAAAAAATGTTGGATAGACCCTTTAATTTTGATAGAGTGTCTTTCCTCATCTCTTATTACAGTCTTTGGTTTAAAATCTAATTTGTCTGGTATAAGGATTGCCACACCAGTTTTCTTTTGATGTCCATTAGCATGATAAATGGTTTTCCATCCCCTCACTTTCAATCTGGAGGTGTCTTTGGGTCTACAATGAGTCTCTTAGAGACAGCATATCATATTGCTTTTTTTGTCCAATCTGATACTTTGTGTCTTTTGGTTGGGGCATTTAGCTCATTTACATTCAGAATAATTATTGAAAGATATGAACTTAGTGCCATTGTATTACCTGTGAATTCAGTGTTTCTGTATATTGTCTCTGTTCCTTTCTGGTCTATGCTACTTTTGGGCTCTATCTTTAATTAAACGATCTCTTTTAAAATTTCTTGTAGGGCTGGTTTAGTGGTCACAAATTCTTTTTGTTTCTGTTTGTCCTGGAAGCTTTTTATCTCTCCTATTTTGAATGACATCCTAGCTGAATAAAGTATTCTTAGCTACCTATTTTTCTCATTTAGCACCCTCAGTATATCATGCCAGTTCTTCCTGGCCTGCCAGGTCTCTGTGGGTAGGTCTGCTGCCAATCTAATGTTTCTATCCTTGTAGGTTACAGACCTCTTATCCAGGACTGCTTTCAGGATTTTCTCATTGACTCTTGAGATTTATACGTTTCACTATTATATGCTGGGGTGTTGACCTATTTTTATTGATTTTGATGGAGATTCTCTGTACTTCCTAGACTTGGCTGCCTGGTTCCTTCCCCAGGTTAGGGAAGTTCTCCACTATGATTTGATCAAATACATCTTCTGCTCTCTTTTTCCTTTTTCTGGGATTCAAATTATTCTAATATTGTTTCACTTTATGGTATCACTTCTCTCTCAAATTCTCTCCTTGTGATCCAGTAGTTGTTTATCCCTCTTTTTCTCAGCTTCTTTATTTTCCTTCATTTTGTCTCCTATATCACCAATTTTCTCTTCTGCCTCACATATCCTAGCAGTTAGAGCCTCCATTTCTTATTGCAGCTCATTAACAGTCTTTTTTATTTTGACTTGAATAGATTTTAGTTCTTTCAGTTTTCGAGAAGTGATTCTCTAGTGTCTTCCATGTTTTTTTAAAGCCCAGATAGCATCTTTATAATCATTATTCTGAACTCTAGTTCTGAAATCTAACTTATGTTCACACTGATTAGGTCCCTGGCAGTCAGTAATGCCTCTTGTTCTCTTTTTTTAAAGGTCAGTCTTGGCTTCCTGTCATTCTGTCCTGAGAAGAATAGATGAATGAGAGAACAAAATACTAAAATGGTGACAACAACCCTAGAGAAATACACACTAAACAAATCAGAAGAGACCCAAAATTGAAAACAAAAAACAAAAAACAAAAACTGAAACAAAGAAAGAGAATATAATCTGACAGGTGAACAGAATAGAGCAATACACTTGATCCTGTGTGTATTTTTATGTTTGCTAGAAAACTAGATTCTGAAATTATAAAGAAAGAAAAACTTATATATGTACAAAAAATAAAATTAAATATAATGAAAGGGTAGAATATAACTATAAAAATGAAAATTAAAAAAAAAGAGGGGGGGAAAAAAAGAAGGACTATAAACAGATAAGTGAGCAGAACAGAGCAATACACTATATCCTGAGTGTATTTTGGTTTGTTTGTTAGAAGAGATTGCATCTCAAAAATTGTAAAGAAAGAAAAACATATATATGCAGAAATGAAATTAAATACATGGAAAAGATAGAATGTAACTATAAAGATGAAAATTTAAAACATTTTTAAAAAGAAAGAGTTGATAAAATAAGAAATTGGTTGAAAAAAGAATAAGAAAAAATTAAAAATGAAAGAGTAAAGAATTGTGTGTGTGGTGGGGGGCATGAATTCTATATGCTGTTTTCCCTTAGCCCTGGAGTTTTGCATTTCTCATTGACTGGTAAACTTGGTTTTAGCCTGGATGTTCTTGCTGATCTTCTGGGGAAGGGGCCTGTTTCATTGATCCTCAAGTGTCTTTGCCCCAGCTGGAATTGCACCACCCTTCCAGGGGGGTGGGGTGGGTGGGCAGGGTAAGTAGTCAGCTCTAGATTGCTCTATGTGGTTTTTGTTCCCTGAGGATTGTCCATGCAACTTTAGAGGATGAAAATGAAAATGACAGCCTCCCAATCTCCGGCCCCAGAGCTGAAAGCTCAGGCCCCACTCCTCAGTGTACTCTCAGGGAAAAGCAGTCCATCACTCCTGTCTCCCTGGTCTCCATCTGTGTTCCGTGCTCACCCAGCCTGTGACTGACTGTTTCTATCTCAGGCACATGACCGCATTTCAAGTCTCCAAACTCTGCAGATTCCTGCAATGCATAGCTGCACCATTTCTCCTGGGGGGAGATGGGGGAGGGGTCTTGTGGGTTCTGCTGTTTCTGGGTTCTTGCTTGGAAAGTGGTCACCTGACTGTGCCTTTGTTTGTGGTATATAATACTCCTGGGCTTACTGATTGCAGCCAACTTTCCCATTCCAATGCCTTAGAGCTCTGCCACACTCAGGCACTCCCAGTCTTCTTGTGACCCTGAGGGTCCTGAAACACGTTGTCCTACCTAAGATTCCATGCAGCATCACCACCTGAGCACCTTTCAGGCAGGGACATCCCTCACCAGAGCAGACTTCTAAAGGTTCTGATTCTTCACTCCACTGCTGTATCACTTTCCAGCAACCACTTACAGAAGCTCCCTCTCCCCCACCATTTATCTTCCCATATATTGCCTCAGATTCATTTCTCTGCACTTCCTACCTAGCAGAAAGTTGTCATTTTTCTAATTGTAGGGTTTTAGCTATTATTAGATCTCTGGTTGAATTCTCAGGTATTCAGGATTATTTGATAGTTATCTAGCTGAATTCCAGGGACCAGATGAAATTAAGGTCTCCTACTCTTCCACTACCTTGGACTCTAAATCCTTCCTTTAACTGATTTTTTGAAACCTTTTCACACACCCTTTTCCACTGCCCTCCCCATTTGTCTCTACCGAACATATATATTTTTGTTTATTTATTTTCTTTTAGTGTTTTATCCTTAATAGAATAGAAGTTTATGGGGGCAGATATTTTAGTCTTCCATGTCCAATGCACTATCTCCAGGACCTTGAGTAGCTCCTGACACATACAAATAATTTAATAAACATTTGCTGGATGGGCAGGCTCTTACAGGACTGAATTGTTGGGGATAGTTTCTCTCTGTCACTTAGGACTTTGAATCTCCTAGGAAACTCACCTCTCTTTCTCTTTTTCTTCCTCTCTCTGTCTGTCTCTCTTTTTCTTTTGCACAAGGCCACTTTCAGTTGTTAGTCTACCATTTTTGCCAGTTGACAATTTGTAGGATGACGCAGGATAAAATTTGTCCTGCCAAACACAGGCCTAGGGCTCACTATTTTCACTTTTCTAGTAACATAGATTAATAATAATAATAATAATAATAATAAATTTGGATGTGGGCTTAGGGAAATCTTGGGCTGTCTCTGCCCTTGATGCCTGACTCTGATCTAGGGAAAAGGGTGTCTTCCATGTGGACTAGCACTGTTACAGGAGGAAAAACATGTCTCAAAAAATTGTTTGTATGGCCTTGACTTCAATGCATTTATTCTCCAGATGTTTGGGAGAAGAGGAGTGGAATGTAGGACAGTATAGAAACATGATGAGCTCCTGGCCATCACTCAAGATCCTTTTCCCCTTGGGTACGGGAAATTGAAAATCTAAGGGAAAAAAACAGATGTCCAAAAATTACAGTAAATAGAAATAACTTGATGGAGGCCAGATTTCTTACCCCACATGCAATCCATCAGTTTTCTCACATTATAAAAAGAAATTATCTGATATTTCCATCCAGAGAAATAAAATAAGTTCACATCGTGTAATGTGCACAAATTCTAAAACACGGCACAAAACTCTTTTCCTTTTTTTCCAGAAGATCTTCTGTAGTGCCTTTTCCTTTCTTACAGAAACAACGAAAGAATCAGTTAATTGTGACATTTATGCCAGTTTTACCAGGATATGTGTCCCTTTCCTGAATGCTAAATAACTGAAGAGTAGAAATATGTAAATTCTTCAAATGTTCTTCTAAAAGCCTTCCCTCTCATAGATTAGGCTTGGTTGCTTTTTATGTTTTTGACTAGACAGTAAAGAAAACTTTGTGACTTAGTGTCGTAAGTGATTAGGTAGACAAACTGTGAGAGAAACATTCAGATGTTATAAGGGGCCCATAGTTTCTTGTGCTTTCTTTGATCTGAGGGGCATTTCTTATTGGTTTACTCCTTCTGAACTGAGATCTATGATTTCTTAGCACCACTCCCCTTCCTCAGCCCCAGACCTTTCCCATCTCCCCATAGAACTCATCCTTGTAGAATCTTCCCAGAAAGGAGATAATAGCACTTAAAGAAATTTGATGAACATATCAAAAGTATATGGAATCATCTGCTTAAATGGTAAAACATGATGCCATTCTAATTGTCACACACTGTAAAGATTGCACATTTTAGGTCAAGAGTGATATAACTGATGAGGACAAACTTCAAGCATCATCTGGGAAAAGAAACCCAAAAAACCTACCACAGCTAAGAAATTTGAGTTTTTATCATCATCTACTCCAAAATGTTAAAGAAGAAAGGGAATTTTGTCTTTTACAACAAACTCGTGAGGTGCTCAATGCAAGCTATTTTGTGGAATGTTCTCTGGCTCCTGCTAAACCATATTTCATGCCCTAAAGAACCTCTAAACACAGATTAACCAAATACAATAGCTGGTGAGGTGTTCATGAGCAGCAATTCTATCAGCGCACTTTTTAACACCCAGCCTCAACACCCGATGCTCAATACATCCCGCTTTCATACCCCCATGTCAGAAGGCTTTGAGGGGGGCTTAAATGTCCCTTTTTCTGCAAACCCATTATTGTCTTCCCATCATGAAATCAAACCACCCTTTCTTTCTCTGAACTTCTTCCTTCTCTCCCTCTCTCCTTCTCTATTTCTCCTTTTCCCCTTTCTTTCCTTCATCTGAGCCCCTTGACGCTGACCATCGCCTCCTGACACACACCCCCTTGTATCTTGTTCTAAGCTTGTTTACACAACAGTCATATAGAATGAGTTCTTTGGAAGAGGTGTTTCTCTCCATTTATTCAAACGATGACCCAGGATAACGCCTTGGCCAAGAAGTGTGCTAGGTGTGGGGGACCCGAAGTAGCTTCCCACCGGCAGTTGAATTCTGCAAAGTGTGCCAAAGCATCTGCTGTGCTAGACCAGTTGGAAAAAGCGTAGAGTTTCCTTTCTCTATGCCCAGGGAATAAGCTCGTGATAA
The DNA here is from genome assembly GCA_003697995.1 of Taxidea taxus jeffersonii. Taxonomy (NCBI): domain Eukaryota; kingdom Metazoa; phylum Chordata; class Mammalia; order Carnivora; family Mustelidae; genus Taxidea; species Taxidea taxus. The sequence continues at coordinate 45,645 of RCUC01167009.1, forward strand.
CAAATGAGCAAAACGAATTAACAGTAAAGGCTAATGAACGCCTTTTGCATTGACGTCTGTAAGTTTCCCCAGAGACAGAAGTGATACCTACAAATAAGAATCCTGTCAACACTGGGAGTGGAGCTTCTCCACATCACACTCCACCCAGACCGAGGGGCTTTTCATAAGGATTGTTAACGATTGATTCCAGCTGGTAAAAATGGAAAGAAAATGAGGCAGGTTTTTCGTTACCGTCCCCACATTGGCAGAGCAGCCAATTGGCAGAGTGTAAATTCAAGGTTTCTCCATTTTTTTTCTCCCTTCTCATAGGCTATGGAAAGTTCTAAATTTTAAAGGACAACAAGGCTGTATTTCAGAGATGACAGACTGAAATTCTATGCTGTTCTCTCCACTTCAAGCTTGAGTAACTCCTTAATGACAGATTAGAATATAGCTTTAAAAAAAATTGAGGATCTCTGCTATAGGCCCTGGGAAGCACAAGGGAAAAAGATTATGGTTGAGGTCAGGAATCACAATTTAGTTAAACATATAGAGCACATTTGCTCAGAGTGCTGCGGTTAGACAATCTGAATGAGCATGGGGCTAGAGGCAGGATTGAAGTGTGGGTCCCTGGACTCTGTCTCAAACCTACCAAGTCAGAATCTCCAAAGTTAAGGCTCAGGAGCATGAAATTTTGACAAGTTTCCTGGTTGATTCTCAACTTTAAGAATCCCACAGATAAGGGTACTGAAAGATTATTGAAAGGTTCTAAAGAAATGTTCACTTTAAAATGAGCTTCTTTTTATCTTTTTGGACTATTTACAGAAAACATTCTTTTTGAAGTCTGAATTCAGATCATTGTCCTTCTAAGAACTTAGTAAAGGGGAAGGTATATATTTAAAATGACTATGGGGCATTTTCTCTAATATTCATAGAGCGAATAGGTTAAAAGCAGTGCAATTAATTGACCATTAAAGAAAAAACTTAAAAAGCCAAGAACTTCACATATTCTTTCACCAAGTTTATGCGTTTGAGCTAAAATCCTAGAAAGGAGTGTAAAGAGTGAATTGTCAACTTACGAAGCCAATAAGTTGGAAGCTTTTTGAACTGTTGAAAATGAATTTAACAGTGAAAATATTTATTGTCCTCTGGATGAAAATATTATTTGGAATTAATTTGTTTGGCTTGGGAGAAATTTGTGAAATGTATAGTGGATTATGTGGCCAGTTCTTTTTAGATTTCTAATATTTCAAATAAAATCTGCAATTCTCTACCTGAGAGGGAAAAAAAATGCTTAGTGGCAAGTACTCCTGGCAAAGTCACTTTAGATTCCAATAGCTTTACTTTACAAGAATTTTTTTTTTTTTTTCTATGAAGAGTGTGTGCTTGCTCGGTTTTCCCCTTGGATTTTTTTTTTCTCTAACAATTTTTTTTAACCAAATTCCAAGCAGATGTAGGAATAACTTTGATTATAATGGAAAAGAAAAAGGTGAATATAGTAGCAACAGCATCATTTTGGATATAGATCTCTTTATAAATGAAATGCTTGAGCTCGCTACAAAAGTTTTGCAAAATGTGAAGACACTATTTTGTGGTTTGGACAGGCAAAGAAAAAGATATTTTGAAAACCCAATGTCTATTAGCCCTTTTGTGAAAGTGGTAGGCTTGATTTCAATGTACAGAGACTATTTCACAGGGCTTCAGATACAGTCATTGGATACCGTTACCCCATGGGGCCCCGCTGATCATGTTTCCCTAAGCAAAAGTGGAAAACGTAAGCTTTCATAAAATTTTAATTTGATATTGGACTTTCCCTTCTGATTTTGCAAGGTAAATCCATCTTTAGTAATAGCAATCACACACACACACACACACTCTGACATGTTAAGGATTCTAGAAATAAATCTTCAGAATCAATAGATGCAGTTAAAATAATGTGGTAGCTCCCATTCCATGGGACCTTTCTATTTAAAAAGTCACGTATAAGAAAACACAGCTATTCAAATTGGACTTGCGGAGAAGTTTTGATTATGTGACATTTCAGCCACAAAATGTAAACGTCGTCTCAAAGAGGATGTATCCCAAGCTCCTCTGATACCTTAGCATATATTTTGCACTTATGCGTATAATTATTTCATAATAGCCTTAAAAATGAAGGACGGCACTGAGATGTTGAGGGGCTCGTTACAACGAATGCGTCTGGCAGACTGAATGACTGACGGATGGATGGGGCAAGGTCTTATGTACTCCATGGCAGACGACTTCTTCGGCATCCCTTGTATCTTTTACAGCACCAACCAGGGTAAATCATAGCTATTTCTAAATGACTACAAACTTGAGTTTATATTGATCTAGCACTGAAATATTGTGGCATTTCTCTGCTTAAAAACAGGCTCCAGGGGGCGCCTGGGTGGTTCACTGTGTTAAAGCCTCTGCCTTCAGCTCAGGTCATGATCTCGGGGTCCTGGGATCGAGCCCCGCATCGGGCTCTCTGCTCAGCGGGGAGCCTGCTTCCCCCCTCTCTCTCTGCCTGCCTCTCTGCCTGCTTGTGCTCTGTCAAATAAATAAATAAATAAATAAAATCTTAAAAAAAACAACAACAAAAAAACAGGCTCCAGTGGCTCCAGAATCAAAGACTTTCCTCAATATTACTTGTATTCAACTCTCTTACATTGTTTTTCTTCACCAAATAACAGCTTATATTAAGGGCATCAGTTATTGTCAAATTCCAAAATTAATTACAAGCAAAGTAAGTGATCAAAGACAATGACCATTTCAAAATCTTTATCCTCCTTGAACTTTCTGAAGCATTGATGCTGGTAGGTAATTGGAATTAAAATACAAATAAATTAAATTTTTCCTATTATTTTTCAAGTTCTGAATCAGTTTCTTTTTCTCCTTTTTTTCCCCTTTTGTTCATTTAAATACTGCTTCATTCATATTTTCATCTTGAAGAAAAGCCAAATTATGCTATATACAAAATTGTAAAAACCAGTTTGACCCTGAAAGGTAAATATTAGTGATGAGATTTTCTTGTATGCAAAAATAATAATAACAGTAATACTTGATAAGTTTTCCTTCACACTACTAGCAAATGTCTTTTAAACCCATTGGCTATAGAACAATAGGCATCAGACTGTGGCCTTCCTGATGTAATAGCTTTATTTCTGCTTTCATGATTTGGTGGATAAAGGATAGAGAAAGTTCGGCTATATTACCATCTTTGCAGTTTATTTGTTCAGATTCAATAAATGAAATTCACAGTTGTTTCTGGAATCCCCATTACTACACTGGCATCAAACATAGAATAAGAAATACATTTTTTTTTTATTCAAGAGTTATACACAAGAAAAGTAGGTTTGTGTGACAATACTTCACAACTTTAGCTATTATGACCACACAATAGCACCAACATTTTTTCTTTATGGTTTCTTAGGTAACTTCTTTCTTAAGCTTCAATTAGGACTGGCATCTTTTTAATAGAAAAAGAAAGAGCATCTTATCCAAACTATTGAATATGGAAAATATGGACGTCATCTTTAGCCAGCAACATGTATGACTGTTCCAATGAGGAAAAGAAAAGAACACTGTTTTACAACATTTTAGTTGTTTTTCAAAGAATATCTCCTAAAGAAAAAGTCAGGGTCTCAATTAGAAGTAGTGACAAGATATACACACATCATAAGGTTGAATCATAAAAATGATTGCTGCTTTTAAGAAAGAAATACTAATATATAACCAATAACATTTATATAAATAAAAAATGCATTCATACAAAAAATACACATTTTTAAAAATAATTTTATAAAGTTCCTGTATCTCAAGCCCTAAATTTGAGCTGAAAATTTTTAGAGTTGAGCTTGCCATTCTCTCTTTTCCAGGTGTTCCATGGGCTTTCCATGGGCGTTCCAAGGGAAGCTGCGCTGCCCTTCAGTACTATTTCATGGCCTTCATGTTTTCCTATAACAGTAGCAATGTGGCTTTGCTTTCAGGAGATGTGTCCTTTTAGGGAACTACAGGTGATAGGTCCCATTTCTATGGGTCATTGTCTTCCAGATGCTCAGCCCTGAATAATTTCAAAGTTTTGACTGCCATTTACCCAAAATGTAAAGTTCTTATTTCTTTCCATTACAAGATGAAAGCTAAAATTAAAAAAAAAAAAAAAAAAAAGACAAGCAAGCACTTACATGTCTGAATTGGAAATAATGCACAATTCATCCTTTATAAAAGGGTTATAAAAAGTTTCTCTTTTATAAAAAGTTAGAGCGTTGATCTGGAAACAAAGGGCCTCCTGAGAATTGGACTAGGGATTATACAATAAGATCCAGATGAGTAGGAGTGCCTATGATCCCTGATCCCACTGAAGTTCCTTTGCTTGCTGAAAGAGCCTCACTTAATAATGGCCAGTTGAGAATTAAAGATCTGGGAAGGAAAGAGATGTGAAGACCTCTGTGGAGCTATCTGATTTGTAAAATAAAAAGTCCTCCAAAACTGCTCATCAGTGCCGTGGATAAGCCATTATGACATATGATGGAGAATTTCTGCCTTTTGCTGAAATTTTAAACCTCAGTTAAATCACGGATCTAGAGCTCCCAAAAGCAAAGAGAGGATATTTTGTCTTAAATAAGTACTTTGTAATGATATCACAAGTCTGTGTTTATTTATTTATTTATTTATTTGTTTATTTCACCTAGTCTTACCCCAACAGAAACAGAGGTCGTTTTCAGAGTAACAGTGTCTTGAGGGGAAAAAATGTGGTTTGGAAGCAAAACCAATACCTGGGGACACAGGGTACTTCTGCTGTCTACGAGTAAGTTTACAGATATTAAGATGAGAAACAAAGACTTTACCTTTGTTCAACCCATACCCTCTTGTATTTATTTCCTAAATTCTTTTACTTGCCATTGGAAAAGATGACCTCACAAAATGACTGATTTCTCATGCCAGATCTGAAATCTGAGAAAAACAGACCCTTTTGATGGGAAAGATCAAGGTGGAAATTACAGAGCTTTCTACCACTATAAAAATATTAAATGAATATTTAATTTAAATATTCATTATATATATAATATATATAATATATAAATATTATTAAATATTTAAATAAGTAATGCCACTTCAGTAAAAGAATCAGAAATATTAGTGCCACCTTCAAAGATTTAAATGTACAGAGTTAATGACTCTAGGCAGACTCTCATTTGTGGGTGGTGGTGGAAGAATAGCTTTAGAGAATGGAAATGGATTTTTCCAAAGTTTAATTAGAAGGCGACTGTGTTGCAGCTGTCATCCCGTATGTAGTCCGAGTCATTAGAGCTCCGAGTACCTTACATGAAGCAACTGATCGGAATACTGTCATTTTCCTCTATTTCAATAAACAGAATCACTAGAAGCAGTCTGTTTTCTTTCACCAGACAGGAATAGCAATATAATTTTGCCCTCACTGTTTCTGGATTGTGTTAACTCCTTGGCTTGGAACCACGTTTTGGTCTGCAGAAATACCATCGTACTAGACATCATGTGATACAATCTAAAGGGTAAACTTGATGAGCCAGTTACATGGGTTGGATGCTTGAATGCCAGAGCACTTGGAGACAAATATAGCTCACCCTTGAATGCCGTGAGTTTGAACTGCACAGGTCCACTTATGGGTGGATTCTTTCTAACCAATACAGTGTGGCACCGTAAACGTATTTTGTCTTCCTTATGAATTTCTTAATAACATTTTCTTTTCTTTTTTTAAAATTTTATTTATTTATTTGACAGACAGAGATCACAAGTAGGCAGAGAAGCAGGCAGAGAGAGAGAGGAAGAAGCAGGCTCCCTGCTGAGCAGAGAGCCTGATGTGGGGCTTGATCTCAGGACCCTGGGATCATGACCTGAGCCGAAGGCAGAGGCTTTAACCCACCAAGCCACCCAGGCACCCCAACATTTTCTTTTCTTTAGCTTATTTTATTATAAGAATATAGTGTATAATACATCTAACACAAAATATATGTGTTGATCAACTTTACGTTACAGTAAGGCTTCCAGAGTAATAGTAGGCTATCAGGGAGCCAGAAGTTATACATAGATTTTTGACTGCACAGGATGGGGGGAGGGAGATGGTGGGTCAGTACCCAAACCCCTGATTGTTCAAGGGTCAACTGTATAATGGAAGACCGTAGGGCTGCAAGACACTGACTTATTAAAGGGTTTAGGGGTATGGTTTGGGGATATTTCTCTAAAGTGAAGACAATTTGCTGAACCATGTATCCTTTGCCACTGGGAACATGGAGAGTCTCTTTGAATTTGGAGGCCATGCATTACCACAAATGAGTCCGGTGCTGAGGAGCTGTAAAGTGTGAGTTTGTCCCAGGTCAAGAGAAGGCTCTCCAGTAGAGGTCACAGTGGTCCTGCTGCTTGCCACTCATCAGATTAAATGATGTTGTTGTTTTTTTTAAGATTTTATTTATTTATTTGACAGACAGAGATCACAGGTAGGCAGAAAGGCAGAAAGGCAGGCAGAAAGGTAGGAGAGAGGAGGAAGCAGGCTCCCCGCTGAGCAGAGAGCCCGCTGCGGAGCTCAATCCCAGGACCCTGGGATCATGACCTGAGCTGAAGGCAGAGGCTTTAACCCTCTGAGCCACCCAGGTGCCCCAGATTAAGTGATGTTTAAAGAGCATCAGAGAGATCAGTTTGCTACATGCAGTGTATGGTAAGCCTAAGTAAGAGAATTAAACTCCTAGTTTTTGTAAACAAGGGCATGCTCTATTTAATAAATTTATTGTTATCCTTTTAAGAAATTAGGCCCGAGGGGGACTGAACAACAATGTGACAGTAACTGTCTGTAAACTCAGTATTATGTATCCATCTGGAATAACCTGAATTGCCCAGCGGTGCTGATTCAGCAAGTATGTGATATAAATGGGAATAGGACCAAATATGGGGCAGTCCTATGACGCTGCTGTCCTCCCTTCAATCACACCTATGACCTCACAGAGGCTTTCTTGATGACCAGTTGACAGGGAAAAGTATACAAGTATACAGTCAAACAGTAATTTACATTATATGAACTGTGGGAACCAGTTGAGAATGGATACTGCAACAATACAGCTTTGAGTGGGGCAGGCTGGGAAGGCAGTCCAATAAGAAGTTAAGGAGAGCAAGAATATACATATGTGTTCATAAATATGCTCAAGATTGCTAGAGACATTATAAGTCTAGTAGTATTTTGTTAGCACTCTGAATAAATGTTGCCTTGTAAAACACCTTTTCTAAAAATGCTTTGGAAATGAGCCTTAAATTGATGGCCTTTCAAGCTGCTTACCTCCTTTTACCTTGGTATCATCTAAAGGCTGATGATGAGAAGGCTAACTTGCTAGAAATGGAGACAGCTTGAGCAGCTAGAAGAAAGTAACTCTAGATCAGAGTTCTTCTGGGTAGTTGGTAATAGCTCATCCAAGAATGACAGGGGTAGTTTTATATATTTATTTTTTGATTGGGTAATGAAAGTCTTCTTGTAGAGTCTTGGAGTAACTGGTACTCTAGCGAGTCATAAATATTAAACTTGAATATAAATAGCTTATAAGTGGCAGGATTTACTACTAGTTTCAGATCAGTTTTGGACAACAGAGCCTCAGGATGCTTTAGATACAAAGGCTAAAGTGTGAATAGAAGGTTGCTTGCCATTTATTCACAACAGAAACAATTCATGTTAGAAGTGTTAATAAAAAATGTAACTTATAAAAAAGGACACTAAGAAGACTAAGTGTTGACTTTTTCAATTTACATTGTGTGTGTGTGTGTGTGTGTGTGTGAGAGAGAGAGAGAGAGAGAAATAAATCTATATATGGGGGCAGTGGGGAAAATATCTTCCTGGTCATTATCCGACAAGTGCCATTAGTTCTCATAGATCTTTCAGTGAGATTACTAGTGCTTTCCTCTGAAGCGCTGAAGTTCAGCAAAGCACCATCACACATGTGAAGAAAGCCTCCAATATGAAATACCTCTATAGGTCAAATTAAATCAAGAAAAAAAAAGAAATCAAAGGAAATAAAATTATTGCATGGAGCAGAGGAAATTCACAACACTATAAAAACCTTATCATTTTAAATCTTATTTTGAAGGAGATGAGAGAATATAGTAATTACATAAAACAAAAGAATGCTTTAGAAAAGAAACAACCACAGGACAGGTTTGAAAAGGAAATACATAATACATGATGTAGAAATTTTAAAGGTCATTCGATAAAAGGAAATCTGTCAGAAAGCTCACAAAATTTTTGAAAAGAGAGTAGAAGAGATAAAAGAATCAGACAATTTAATGAAGAGGTGTACTAAGACTTACCCTCCAAAATTAGAAAATATGGATTTTTCTTCTGGATTGAAAGGACACTATGGGTCTCATTGGGGGTTGAACACATCCTTTCGAGGCATATTGTTGCAGAAGTTCAGATTGAAAATGAAAGGAAAGTCTCAAAAGTTTTCAGAAAGCAAGAAAAGGTCACATTCTGAAAAGTGAAAATTATAATTTTATCAACTTTTCCAATTTCAACTCCAGAAGCAATAAGCCAATTGTCTTTTCAAGTACCTTCAAGATTTGGAAGGAACATTATTTTACATTAGAATTCTGTCCAGTCAAAATACCAGTTAAGTGGGTAGGCTGAATCAACACATTTTGATACATGAGAGTTCACAAAAAAAAAAACCACAAAAAAACAAAAAAACACAGTACCTCAGGAAGTTATCAGAGGCTGTTGTTCTCCACCAACCCTGTGGAATTAACCAAGAAAGAACAGAACAGGAGATCCAGGAAATAACAAGGGATCTCACACAGCAGGCAGGGGAAGGAAGGACGCCCAGGACCACAACAACAATCCCACAGGTCTACTGAGCAAGGGTTGTACTATTCCTAAATGTACTTTAAGAGACCATGCCTTAGTACAGACAGTGTGACTTTCATGTTGGTTTTAATCCACACCTTAGGTAAACTTAGTGAACTTTTGAAGAAACCTTAAAATTTATGAAGACTCACTTCATAAATGTTCTAATGCTTATGGCCAACAAAAGTCTGTTGTGCAAGATACAAGCAAGCTGAACTCATTTTGATCAAACATAATGCCTCTGTGTAGGTTGGGAAGGGGGATGACGGAGCCTTGTTAACCACACAACTGAAGTATGCCATGAAAAAGCCTAGAAATTATCATCTGCCAAATTTGCTCAGGTTGGTCTGCAACAATGAGCAAACTAGGTTGAAGCAAGAGCATATGGAGGGGTGCCTGGGTGGCTCAGTGGGTTAAAGCCTCTGCCTTCAGCTCAGGTCATGATCTCAGGGTCCTGGGATCGAGCCCTGCATCAGGCTCTCTGCTCTGCAAGCAGCCTGTTTCCTCCTCTCTCTCTCTCTCTCTCTGCCTGCCTCTCTGCCTACTTCTGATCTCTGTCAAATAAATAAAATCTTTAAAAAAAAAAAAAAAAAGCATATGGAATTCCAGGGGCAGTATCTCCCAGGAGGAAGTGAGCCTGATATGTCTGATTTTATTTATTGACTTTTTTATAAGGCTCCATGTGCTTAAAAAATATTAACTCATGCAATTTTCACAACAATTCTCTGAGGGGTATTATTACTAAGACATTATCATCACCATCATCCTTATTTTATAGGGCAAAGATAAATAACTGTTCAAAGTCTCATCTCCTAAATGGCAGAAATTTATTCAAACCCAAGCAGGTCTGGCTTTTAACTGGCACACTGTGTTGCCCTTACTCAATGGGTGTAAAAAAAAAATCTTCAAAATGGTTTTATAATTCTGTTTGAGACTTTAGAAAATATTAGTGCAATAGTTGTAAATGTATATAGAATATACTATATATAGCTTTATACATATGTAGCAAATAAGTGCACTACAATGAAGGAATTAAAATAATTTTGCATTGTTTCAGCAGTAAACAACATTTCTATTACACAAGAACGTAGGTAGTAAATATTTATTTAATCAAAGTTAGTGCATGCATTGAGGTTATTGAAGGGAATCAGGTCTACAGGTGGGGTAAAGAGGAGGCCAAAGTAAATGTACTAAATCTTTAATAATTGCTGTTTAAATTGGTAATTCAAACAAAAATAATCCAAGCAAGAAAATTAAGGTTAGCATTAAAAGAAATTCACAATAGCTTTGAAAGTATGGCCTCTTGGGAATGGGGCTTACACTTAAGGAGTGAACAGACTGGGACATTTTTGTCTTATCAGTTTTGTGGTGGTTGGGACACCTGGGTGGCTCAGTTGGTTAAGCGGCTGCCTTCGGCTCAGGTCATGATCCCAGCGTCCTGGGATGGAGTCCCGCATCGGGCTCCTTGCTCGGCAGCGAGCCTGCTTCTCTCTCTGCCTCTGCCTGCCACTCTGTCTGCCTGTGCTCACTCTCTCTGAAAAATAAATAAATAAAATCTTTAAAAGTGTCATTACTATATTTTAATGTATTATTTTGAAAACAATTTTAAATTATAGATGTATTTGTGTGTGTTAGCTATATATTTCAGTGGATACCTTTCACATTTTTAAGTTATTTGACAGAGTTTAGTCAAACAAGGCTAAAACTGATCTATACGGAGAAAATTATTTCCCTTTGCATAAGTCTAATCAGTTGTACATAAACCTAGTTTGGGGAGCACCCAATAGCCCAAACCATGGCTGAAATAGATGTTGACACACATGCTCATGAATTTGTACTCCTATCAGAGTTTTATATCTTTTCTACCCTCCTGTATTGCCTTCTCTTTTAAAACATCAATGGTCTTCAGGAATGTGACAAGATAAATCCCTCAGTCCAAGACAATGTATTAAACCCCCTCCCCCCAACAAATACCTTTTCACAGCAAGAGGTAGAAGCAAGATAAGCAAATAAGAAACACTGAAAAGTGCTAAAAGGAAGAAAAGAGGTTGAAAGAACAATGGCAGTAACAACACTGTAGCCCCAGTAGGGAAGGCTAGGCCAAGATGCCCATATCACATGGTTGAAAGAAATTTCTGGGTCTCATTTTCCTCATATGTAGAAGGAGAGAGTTTGGAGAGATGATTTGTAAGTTCTTCTTGGGCTTTAACTTCTTTCACTAGGAAACTTTCCTACACTTATCTGATATTATCACTTCCATTATCTTATTTGATTTTCAGACAACCCCGCGTAGTGCAGTCAAGGCTGGTGCATTAGTGGTAGACTTAGGCTCACAATGGTCAAATAGGTTGAACAAGCTCAAACAACTAATAAGTTGCAAAACAAAATCCTAATTCACATTTTTTAAATTCTTTTTAGTGTATATCTAAGGTTCTCCACCATGTTACTTTTTTAAAAAAGATTTTATTTACTTATTTTGAGAGAGAGGGAGAGAGAGCAAGGAAGCATGCACAAGAAGGGGGAATGGCAGGCAGAGAAGGAAGCAGGCTCCCTGGTGAATAGGAACCCTGATGCAGGACTTGATCCCAGGACTCTGGGATCATGAGAGCTAAACTGAAAGCAGATGCTTAAGCAACTGAGCCACTCAGGCTCCCCTCTTGACTATGTTTCTGTTTACATAGCTCTGCTAATCAAAAAACTCAAGCCTATCAAAGTGATGCATATGCCTTTTGTGTTTATTTGCTCATTTACTCATTTGGTAGGTATTTCTTAAATACCTACTATATCCAAAGCTCCACAGACTTTGAAAATATCAATCTGTCATTAGAGAGTTGATGCCAGAGCCGCATCATGACACCTTTGGCTACCTCTCTCCCTCTTAGAGTCACATACGGCTGAGCAAAGTCTTCCCCTCATTCTTATAACAGTTAGCATGACTCAGACATTTTCACCATTGTCTTAATTTCACATATCGAACTTCCACATATGCAATTCCAATGAAGGGTTTAAGTTCCCATCCTCCAGGAATCAGTAATCCAAAAAAGGGTAGATTGGATTGCTTTAGGAAAAATCAAGATAGAGACAGACAGACATTATACTGACAATGGAAAACATCCTGTGTCTGTAGTCTGGAAGCAAAGATACTAAACTGGGCAAGCATTGTAGATGGTCATTCTTATTTATATCATGTCTTCCAGGGTCCTTAAAATGTGATTGTTTTCAGATGCTCACAAAGTAAGAAGGAAGAGTTAAGAATGATTTCCAGATTTCTGGTTTAAAAGACTGAATAAGATGATAGTCACACTCAAAAGTAAACATAAGAGCAGTTAGAAGTAAAAGGAGATAGCAAATTTCATTTTAGATATGTGCCTCTGCGGTGTGCAAGAGGAGAGGTCCAGAAAGCAGGTATATATTTATACACACACACACAAGAAAGTGCAGGTCTTCTTCCAGAGGCTGGGTTAGAGATAAAGACTCAGGCGTCATCATCATAGAAGGAATGGTTAAAACTTCAGAACCCTACAGCAAATGTGTAGAGAGCAAGAAGAGCACAGTGCAGAGGACAGAATCTCAAACAGCTTCAAATACTAGAAACACTAATAAAAAAATATTAGAGGAAATAGAGAGCTTCAGGATGTAAATGGGAAGAATCCACAAAGAACAGGAAGGGAAAACTAGGGAAGAATGTCACAGAAACCAAGAGAAACATTTAATAAAAGGGTGGGTTGACATTGTTAAAAGTCACAAGTCAAGTAAGCCAAACACTATAAAGCTTCTATATATCAGGGAACATGAAGAGCATTGCTGATTTTTGTCACAGCAATTTTAGGGAAGCAGAGGGATTAGAAGCCGTCTTTTGGTGGGTGGGGCATGGGTGCCATGGTGAACAGGAAATGAAGATTGGAGGCAGCCAGGATGCTATTCTAATTTTCCCACAAAGAACATGCAGCAACATTTGTGTCATCAAATCAAGAAATGACTAGAGTAATTTGGCTAAGAAAGAAAATTAGGAAAGAAAAGAGATTACTAGCTGGAGGGGGTGCAGATTTGAAGATCATCTGTTGTGTATAGTGTGAGGGTTTAGGAAGAGAGAGGAAAGTAGAACCGCAATGGAGAAATCATTGTTTTGAGAGCATGTAATACTTGATTTTTCTTTCTCACATGTGAGATAAGTGTATCTGTAAAAGCTACTAAGAGATCGTGTCTGAATCAGATCTTAGCCTGTAAAAGCCCTTAAACTTGAATGAATTTCCCCGTTGAGAGCATACTGCTAATGCTAAAGAAAAGCTAACATTTCCATAAGCATTCAGGACAAAGTAGGGCTGACCCTGAGAGGTAGTCCAGTATGGTGGCAAGCTGGCAGAGCTCTCACTGACCTGCTGATGGTTAGAAGGCAGGAGGTGAGGAGTTCAGAAAAGGCCTTTTGGGTCCAGGGCCCTCTCCTCCTCCCCTCTTCTCTGTGCTCTTTCTTTGATAATGTTTATGTGAGCAGTGCAAACTGAGTCACATGAATTAAATTTCCTGACCTCAGAATAAGACAAGTTTTGAAAAACAAAATGTTTACAATCCATCCACAGAATAATGTTTAAAAATTATTTTTATTCATGTCTTTCTTCAAATGGCATAACGATTCTTCTTCTCAAATGTAAGAACTGGAAGACATTATCTTAGATCTATGTGTTAAAGGAAAACCAATAGCAGGGCAATGGAATGTCCTGAAAAGGAGTAAATGCAAAACATCTGTTCTAATGAAAAAAAAAAACCCAACCTCATTTGAATAATTAACTTGGAATAAAGCTCCCAGTAGGAAACAGAGATACAAAAATTATATCTATAAAATAGATATATAAAAATATATCTATATCATATCTATAAAACAAAAATTATACCTAAAAAACAAAGTATCTATATAAATTATATCTATAAAAAATTATATCTATAAACCATGTTTAGTGCCCACATCAGGCATTGCTTCTCAGATTGCATTTGTAAATCTTTCAAATACGTTTTCCTATCTTTCCCTCACACGCAATACATCTACATAGAATTCCAACATCTGTTTTATATGAGAAATGAATCAAATATTTCCATCGAAACACAGGACATCAGCATCTTCGTATTTCATTTTTTGAAAAGATTTTCTAGAGAGAAGAAAATACTTTAAACTCTCTTCTTGTTGTACTTGAAATCAAAACTGCCTTCCGTTGCCTGCTGGCTGGACAGGTCTAGATATCAATACATTACAACATCTTTGGAACTATGACTTCAGTGACAGTCGCCCTGAATTTTGGCTATAGGTTCTTAAGCTGAAAGTCAGAATTTCCTGGCCTGAGCTGCCTAGGTACCGAGGTTCTGTGGTTCTTGGAGGGGTTAAAGTTGGAGCCACTGATGCATATATTTTAGGGAGGATTCATAAAAACACGACACTGGAGCCTGGGTCAATCCATTACTGGGAATGTGCAGTGACCAATAGAAAGGGAAGAAGAGGATCCAAGAAGGCTGAGGTAAGCATTCTGAAGCTCTGGCAAAGTGGAAACAATAGATCAAAAGGTGTTCACTGTGACTGGTCAGAGTAGGTTTTATTTTTTCTCATAGGAGGCTTGACAGCATACAATAAAAACAAACCGTTTTAGTCACAGGGTTGTTTTGTTTTGTTTTGCTTTTTTTACCTTTTGTTTTTTTCCCCCTTAACTGAGTTTGAGCAAACTTCAGACCCAGACACAGGACTCAACGGTAGATTCCTGGACAGCAAGGTAAACTTTTTCTGCACTTTTAAAAACCTAAAGTTACAAATTCAAAGTTCTGATTCATCAGAGGCAGGATTACAGCTTAATAACTAAAGTAAATCCCAATTCTGAAAAAAAGAATGTGGTTAATATGTCTCTATTGGAAGATGACCAGGGCAGAAAATTCGTAAAAAATTCGACAGCTTGCGGAAACGGCTCTGCACTTGTCGCTTCCTTCGATTTAGTGGCACAGTGGAAAGATCAGCGTTTCATAGATGATGCTTGTTTTATTTTCTCCTGAAGAGTCAGTAAAATGTATTCTGTTTTTATTGTCAAGCAATTGAATTAAATGTACGTTGGTCAGAATGTTACTGTTTTATTTTTCCTGTGAGAACAGTTTGTTGTACCTATCACCTTGCTGGTATTCAATGGGGAGGGTTTCTATCCTTGAGATGGCCATATACCAATAAGTATTAACCTGTTCTTTGTTAGCAACCGTCCTGAAAAGTTGGAGGTCTATCTGTCCCTAACCATGTTCTTTGCTTTGTTGTGTTTCTTATCAACCATAGTAATGCCATAGGTGAATATATTGCTTGCATATTTGTGATATAGAGTTCATAATCCAAATTCTGTGGTTGAACAACTTGATTTTGTACTTATAAATTAGAAATCTTCCCCCACACTCCAATATAAAATTTACTGGAGAAGTAAAGCAACAGAGCAAGAGATTAATCACATATTTTTCTTCATATCTTAAAGCCTTCCTTCACAACAAACTGCTAAAATGTTCTTTGATCTCTCTGTTTCTTTGGTTCAAGGGCCAGAGAGCCTGGGAAATCTCATCCAGATGTTCTGCTCATTTAGGAGTAAAAGTAAAAGCATATGCTTACGTCTCGGAAACAACACAGACTCTCAATTTGAGTTATTAAAAGATCACTTTTTTTAATACTCTTTTATTCGACCATGGGTTTCAGTTAACTTTCTTGTATTCAATAGCCCGGAATGGAAAAGTACTTAGAGCTCCTAAAATTTGCTTTCCATTTCTCAGCTTTCACTGTGATTGAGTTAAAACCAGAAAGCTAGAAGTTAGTGAGCTAGTTTCAGTGTTTCATAGCAAAGTGCTATGTGTATAGTGCCTACTAAATACACGTGTACTAATGGGTAGCTGCATATAAGTTGTTGACATGTGTTCACCTTCCCCCCAAAGAAACAATGTTTATGGGTTATTTTGGTACACCTCATTTTCTGAAGGTCAAGATATTCAAACATCTAACAGTTATATCCCCTATCCCAGGTACTATAATGGCAACCACAGTCTGTTTCATCATCTGGGTGTTATTCATAACAGATACTGTATGGACTCGACGTGTGAGACAGGTCTATGACGTAAGTGATCAAGAGGATTGGACTGTGCATGACTTTGACTGTCCCAGAGAATGCTTCTGTCCCCCTAGTTTCCCTACCGCTTTATACTGTGAAAATCGAGGTCTCAAAGAAATCCCTCCTATTCCTTCAAGGATCTGGTATCTTTATCTTGAGAACAACTTGATAGAGACCATTCCTGAGAAGCCTTTTGAGAATGCCACCCAGCTGAGATGGATCAATCTAAACAAGAACAAAATAACCAACTATGGAATTGAAAAAGGAGCCCTGAGCCAACTGAAGAAGCTGCTTTTCTTATTTCTGGAAGATAATGAGCTGGAGGAGGTACCTTCTCCATTACCAAGAAGTTTAGAACAACTACAACTGGCCAGAAACAAGGTGTCCAGAATTCCTCAGGGGACCTTCAGCAATCTGGAGAACCTGACTCTTCTTGACCTGCAGCACAATAAACTGCTAGACAATGCCTTTCAGAGAGACACCTTTAAGGGTCTCAAGAACCTAATGCAGCTAAATATGGCCAAGAATGCCCTAAGGAATATGCCACCAAGATTACCAGCCAATACAATGCAGCTGTTTCTGGACAACAATTCCATTGAAGGGATACCTGAAAATTACTTTAATGTGATTCCTAAAGTGGCCTTTCTGCGACTAAACCACAACAAACTATCAGATGCAGGGCTCCCTTCAAGTGGTTTTGATGTATCCTCAATTCTAGATCTTCAACTGTCTCACAATCAACTCACAAAGGTCCCCCGAATCAGTGCTCATTTACAGCACCTTCATCTTGATCATAACAAAATTAAAAGTAAGTAATCATCAGGGTATGTCTTTGGCTGAAATGCTCATGGTCATTAAATCTGTATTTTCTTTAAGATTAGCAACTGTGTTGGGCTTACCCCACCACCACCCCAACTAATGTGCCCTTAGATTTGTCTTTGTCTATTCATTCTCACACAATCTTAATGAACCAAGAAGTTCAAGTCTTCAAACTGTAAATTGAAAAGTGGACTTATTAATCTACAAAGGGTGAATATCCATTGGAGAAACCAAATGTATCTTCTTTTACTCCTAGAAGATCCCAATATTTCTCCCTCACTGGGTAGATTTATTTAGGAAAATGTACCAAGCACAAACAACCTCATGCATAGTAATAGAAGTATGATTTAGGAGATATCAGAAAGAGATCTCGGTCATAAAATCTACAGGTGTCTGAAACCACTGTAATTAAAGTCTCTGCTCTAGATTAGAGGGTTTCTCAAACTTCCGAGTGTGCAGACTGATGACCCCACCCCAGAGTTCCCGATTGAGTAAGTCTGGCTGAGACTTGAGTATCTCATTTCTAACAAGTTCCCAGGTGGTGTTAAGACTGCTGCTCTGGGGACAAGGCATTGGGAACCAACACTGTAGTTCACACCTTGTTCAACTGAAATGGAAGCAAGTGCTCCATTGGAAGTTGGTGACTTCTTAGAACTAATGGCAATCAACACGGTAGAATGACTGCTCCTTTCCTGAGAATAGCTTTTGATAAGGGAGAGAAAGATGAGTACAAAGTGCCTTTGAGGCAGAGGTTGGTTATAGAAGACCAAGAAGACTTGGTTATAAGAAGAGGTTGGAGATGCTAAATTAAAACATGGCATCTTCAGAGTCCCACCCGAGATCAGGCTGACACTGCTGTATCCTGGTCTCACCACAGGGGCACTGGAACCAGCCTGAAACCCATCTTCAACCCTGGAACAAGCCCTATAGGAAGATAATCTGAGGAGATTTCTTCTCTACAGCCTTAGAAAATACATTCCTAAAGTGAGAAGCTGTCAGATAGTTTGTAGAAAAATGGCACAGATAATTGTCAGAAGGTAGTACTGCTTGGTTATTATTCATTAGCTTTCTTTAAGCAATTAATCACACAGACATCTTATTTTAAGAATAGACTATTTTTCTACTGGGTACTGCTCAGTTATTCAAGATTTTCTTTTTTTTCTTTCTTTCTCTCGTTTTGTTTTTTTTTTCTTTTTTGGTTCTACCAGCATACTTGAGCATATAATTCAGGAATTAACAAAGAAGTTGCTGCCCCATTTTTCCAATGGTGATGAGACACATTGTTTAATCCTGTAGTCAAGAGCAAAAGATGCAACAGACCAAAAAAAAAAAAA
>RCUC01167010.1:0-63216 GCA_003697995.1 Taxidea taxus jeffersonii
TTCTCTTTCAGTATCTAAGGAAAGAGTTGAATCATGACATACAATGGGTGCCTTTCACATACAGCTTAATTCTCTCACTGAACCCCCACTGAGAAGGGCTTAGGAAGACCTCAAGAGTTCTACGTCATGAGATTAAGTCACAGAAGCTCATAAAGAAAGAGCTTCTTACAAGTTGTCCTGCTCAACATCCCCTTTATATACGTGAATTCTCAATGATACCCTGAAAAATAGTCAATTAGCCTCTACCTGAACACCTCAGCCATCAGAGGCAGCAAACACCATGACGGAGAGCACTCATGGCTAGAAGCTCTTCTCTGAATGAGGCAGGAAGCCACCAGGGTGTCAGGAGTCTTGAAAGCTAGACCAGCACATGGGGACTGCCCCTGATAGGCAGAGGTAAGCCATCAACCCCCAGCTCTCTGCAGGGCCAGCACAACCCCAAGCTTGTTCTCCGATTCTGCCGAAGCCCATTATATTACTGCGGGAAGCAGCACCCCCAGAACTGCTGACAAGTTTTGAAAATTGAAGAAGGCCAGCAGGTAGATGCTATCAACAGGTAACGCCATTCATCTCACTCAGGGAGATTTACGCACCAAGGCAGACAGCGCCTGGAGGAATGCTATCTCTGCCTGTAACCTGCCACGATTCCCCTACCTCCTTGGATACCTTGAAAATACCCCGTCCTGATGTCTTATCTTGTTTTCTCACATCAGGCCTGGGCTGAGGTTTCAGGTGTCAAGTTGCAGCCAGAAGGGAGATTTATGGTCC
This sequence comes from Taxidea taxus jeffersonii, assembly GCA_003697995.1. NCBI lineage: Eukaryota > Metazoa > Chordata > Mammalia > Carnivora > Mustelidae > Taxidea > Taxidea taxus. The sequence continues at coordinate 769 of RCUC01167010.1, forward strand.
TGCTATCAGCTCCAGACAGCAAAAGGCTGTGGTCACATGGTGGGGAAACAATCGCCGGGCAGAGAAGGCCGTGAGGAGGGCTGCTGGTCAGCACCTGGAATCACCTGTGCCCACACAGTCCTCAGGGGCAGGTGGACTGGGCCGAGAGTTGGAAATAGAAACACCCTGTGGGTCCTGGGAAAAAAGCTCCATCCACGCGAGTGCTCTGAGCGCAATCACTTACCGGTTCGGGTGGTTATCGCCTATGGCTAAATCCGCTGTCGCATATTTCAGAGGTGCTAAATCATTCCAGCAGTGTATGAGACGGAAAGCCTATCACAGCTGCTTAGGACTGAGGAGGTCATGATAAATGGAGAGTGAGTGAGAGGACCCCTGGGGGCTTGCTTACTCATGCCCATGTTCAAGCCACAGAAGAGGCATCCTGTCGGCTTGTCCCATGTAACAGCTGGTACGCCCCCCCACCCTACAAGGACAGAAATGAGATTTTACAAAACAACTTCTGCATGGGCAAGATGGGTAGGCAGTCACAATCTCATTATTATACCAACCAAGGGTTTTCTCCATCATTTACCACTGTGGGACTCCACCTCATTTTTAACAAAACCTCTTCAACTAAATATATATAATAACATATCATATATAATATATTATCAACATTGTCTCCATATAACTATAGATCATATTATAAATTATAGATATAAATTATATATTATAAATACATATGCATTATAGATATAAATTATATCTTTAATTCTATATAGCATCTATAATTATATCTAGAACACCTATAATATCTATATCTCTATATGTAATCTATATAGCATCATAAAATATGGTATTATGAGCTAACCACTTCCCCATCCCCAACTGTATCCTCTTGTTGCTGGACCCTGAACACACAACCCCTGCCACCATCCCCCTTGACACTCTGAGTGGGGTTCACTAGGAGAGCCTCTCTCATTCCCTTCCCTTATACACAGCTCTCTCCCAGCCTTCCAGTGCGGGCAGAAAAGGAAAGAACAGACTTTCGTTGACTTCAGGGAAATCCCAACACTAAGCAACAGGGAGAACCATCCAAATCTTCCTGCCTTCAGCTCAGGCTGCCAGCAGAGAATTTAGATTTTCCAAAGATATTCTTTTCCCAGCATTAGGCTAAAGTCACCACTTTTCCCCCTCGGTCTGCCACATAGATATCGTCATCTGCTGAGTCAGTCCTGGACTGAACCTGAGCAGGTGATCCCAAAAGAAATGGCTCTAGTGTACCCGGGAGCAGCTGTCTCCTTCAGAGCCCCGCTCAAAGCGTAGCCTCTCCAGAGACTTCTCCCTGGTTTAACCCGAGTAATTGAGCAGAGGCTGGACCACACACACAAATATTTACTGCATGCCTATTACACGGAGAACGGTATGTCAAGGAGCCATTTCAGTTCTGTTCAATTTGGAAGCTTCTGTTGGCGAAAAGTGGAGTGTAATGGGTTTGAGAACGTGCTCTGAGCCATCCTGTCTGGTATACAACCTGAGTCACCGTCTCTTTAGATATTGTTAAGTTAAAGGAGTAATACACCCAAAATAATTAAAACCATGCCCAACACAAAATAAGCACAGCAGGCATATTAGTCCTTATTATGATTACACAGTGGCTAAGCCCTGAGGATGTAATGAGCAGTAAATTATTCACAAGCCCTCTAAGGAAATGCAGCCTACTGAGGCAGAACATTTCAAGCACAAGTTGCGTTTCCCAGCCAGTCGGCCATGATACACTGATATACCCAAAGCACTTCACGGCTATACTGCCAAATTGTGAACAGTGTTTAAGAGGAACATTTGCCATGCTGAGTATAATACGGTTATGCTCCTCAGCTAAATGACTGAGCTGAGTGGAGAGACAATATTGTGTAGCGCGGGCAACAATGAATGCCAAGCTTACACCAAAGAAAAATCACATCTTACTAGAAAACGTTAGAAATTTATTTGGCAAAGTGTATAAGAAAGTGCTACTGGGACACAAGTAGTTCTATTTGAACAGGAAGAGTACCGGAGGATACTTTTATTTGCTAACAACATAACACCCAACTAAAATAGGTAACACATAAGAACATTCATTATATTGCATAACAAAAATTCTTAAGGAAGGTGGGTCAAAGGTTGGTCCAACGGTTCAATTACATCACTTAATCCCAGACTCCTCCATCTTTCCAATCTTCAAACCTAAGCCCATGAACTTGGCCTTTAAGCATCTACCCCCTAGGATGCAAAATGGCGACCATAGTTCCAGTCATCCCAGGTAGACATGATAATGTTCAGCACAGAATTTCCAGTGGGTCTCTTTTCTTAGAATCACATGTCCCTCAAGTACCATGGCCAATATGGAATCCCATGGCCATACCCTAGCTACAAGAGGGTCTGGGAAAGTAAGTGTCTGGTTTCCTTGGCTTCTACAGTGGAAGATGAACTACACCAGGAAAATGAGTAACCAAGAATGTCATGCATGTCGAGTAAGTGGATTGTCCAGAAACTGTGGATATTTATTCAAACACTGGGAGTTTTTATTGTGCTTGTGCTATCATAGTACTTGTGCACTAACTATTATTAACTTGTTGAGTATGGCTTTAAAACATTGAATCCCTTCAAGTGCACAGAAATACTAGAGTATTTGAAATACTCTAGTATTTCAAAAGGCACTGAAACCATGGAAAGGCTGCGCACTAGGTCAGCACGTGGCAGTAAATGACAGTCATGCAAATAAAATGCTATAGAGGAAACTGGAAAAGCAGCCAGGAGATAGAGAGAGAGAGAGATTCATATACTTATTCATTTTAATTAATTAATTATTTTTAATTGATTAATTAAAAATTAATTTTGATTTGATTAATTAAAAATTAATTTTGATTAACTTTCGAACATCTGCTATGGATCTGACACCATTTTGTAGCCATAAAGAAGACAAGGTCTCTGCCTCCATGGAATTTAAGTCCCCAAGAGTCAAAAATTCTTATCATCCTAGGTTTGCAGGACTACTTATCAATCCATGCTCTGTATCTCTTCCACCAGGACCTATGTCCTTATACTCGGCAACCTGGCAATTATGTCTATTGTCTGCAAATATTCTTGCACTTATAAAAGTGTGTCTTGTTTCCATCAGGTCTGCCAACCTCAGAAAATAAGAAAAACAGGACTTCCATTCATTTTGTGCCCCGTTAGAGTCCAGGCGATTCATCTTATCTACAGCGGCAATTTGGCAGAGGAGAAAAGTGCAGACCAATGCACTCATCCCAGCTTTGTTCATTAACATCCACACAGCCTTGGGCCAGTCAATTTCCGAGCCTGTTTTCTCATCAGAAAATGGGCAAAATAATAAGCTGTATGCTCTATGATGCTTTCATAGTGCTGGTCTTGGTACGAAGCTTAGACAATATCAGTGCACAACGGCTGGCCTGTTGTAGACCCTCGGCGTATGAGAGGCTGGTCACAGTCTCCACTGCTCTCCAACCTTCTAATCTCATTTGCTACTTGTCAAATGACACCAACCCTCCACAGCAGGTGGCCAGGCCAGTCAATTAGTGCCTACAGATGGCACAGTGATCTGCTAATTGCTCCAAGGCTTCCAAAATCTAAATTGGTGTGGTTGCTCAGCTGCCAAGGACATCAAGCTTTCCCCTCTCCTGCCCCTGCCCTCAGCCCTGCTCCTGAACATTCCAGCAAAATCTCTGATTCTCTGGAGACAGGTCAGCAGTTCGCACTGTTAAAAATAAGTCGTCTGGACCCTGACCTGACATTTATGAGGAAACAGAAGGTACTAGTGCCATCTCTGATTTTCTTGTTTCCATCCCCATCAAAAAAAAAAAAAAAAACAAAAAAAACCTTCTTTAATCTATGGGAATTTTGACATCTCTCTCATGGTTGAGCTCTTTAACTGTCATCCAGACTATTCCTGACTGAGGAATAGTCTGACTGGGTACGAGGTGAGCAGAGGACCTGAGGAGAGACCAGGAATCACAAGAAAATGTCCGACTCAATTATTTACTCGAGTGGCAGAACGCGGTGTATGCTCACTGCCATGAATTCACCAAATTTTTTTATAAAGATAGCTGAGGATTTCTACATATATAAATATATGCTGTGTGTTTTTTTTCCAAATAAATAATCTACCCAGTTTCCTAGCAACTCCAACAACCATCTGCTTCTCTGAGCTCTCTCATCACAGATGTCCTTCCTGAGTCTGAAACCACTGCATGGGCCTGGGCTTCCTGCTAGGAAGTATGGGTAGTTTGCCATTTGCTGGGGAAGAGCCTCAGCAGCTATTTGTCAAAAACACGGCATGCTACCCACACATCAAAGCATTGGCATGTCCTGGCACTGGCTCTGCTGTGCATTTAATATAGATGGTGGTCAACTCTCATGGAAAGTAGCGGAGAAGCTGAGCAGGGGGGAGGGGAAACAGATGCAGAGACAGCACTCCCTTTCAACAGCCCAAAAGGGCATTTGTGTGCGGAGCTGTATCTCCTTAAATAAGAAAGGTGGGAGGGAGAATCTGAGGGAAGACCAAGCAAAAAACAACCGGGTTCTGCCCAATGTCATTCAAGACCAGCACTGATAAGATGAAGGTCCTTTGGAAGTGATAATGCTACATTCGTGGCAAACCTCAGAAGCCAACCGCAGCTTCGCCGCTTGTGTTGGTCAGCTTGGGCTGCCAAATCAAAATGCCACAGACTGGAGACTTAAACAACAGAAGGAGGCTGGAAGCCCAAGATCAAGGTGTCAGACAATTTGGTTCCTACTGTGGGCTCTCTTCAGGGCATGTAGATGTCTGCCTTCTCTCTGTGTCCTCACATGGCCCCAAGAGAGAGAGGAGGACCCTAATCCTACTGAGTCAGGACCCCACCCTTATGACCTTATTTAACCTTGGTTATCTCCAAATATAGTCATTTGTGGGGGGGAAGTGTTTCTACATAGGAATTTTAGGAGGACACAATTCAGTCCATAGCACTGCTAAAATACTTGTTTTTTCTGAAGGCCCCTTCCTATACCCCAGACATAACCATCCCCAGCACATGCTGCATGCTTCAAGACACAGGGACCCAGGGCCTCCAGCTCACTAGGAACCCTCAGCACAGCTCAAGTTCCGTCCTCCCCTGTGGTTGGTCACAGACATGTAAAAAGTCCTCTATCAATATTCAAATTGCTGCTTTATCAAAGGATCCCTCACATAACATATGCTATATGAGTTGTTAAGAGGGGCAGAAGTATCAGGGTAGGAAGGGTTTGGGATTCCTGCCCATTGGAAAGTTGTTAGAAATGAAGATAAGGAGGAACTAAAATCATAGCACAGGACAATGGCCGATGGACTTTGAGTTGTGCCAAACTTTTCCGGAACGCCTCTGTTATAAAACAAGGCAACACACTGCTCATTATTATTATTCTTAGCACTGTCTTGTTTAACTTCATTTTCCCATTTAAAGAAAACTATCTAGTATATTCCATATATACCTTTTAAATCTAAAGATGATAGTGCCCCAAGGCATGGAGGGGAAAGGGCCAAGTTTCGGTCTTCCTCTCAGATTCCATATACATTCGATTTAATTCAGCCAATATTTACTAAGCAGCTACAACAGGCCAAAGATGATCCTAAGCACCAACAAAGCTGAGGTTAAGAAGAGCTGAAGCCAGGGCACCTGGGTGGCTCAGTGGGTTAAGCCTCTGCCTTCGGCTCAGGTCATGGTCCCAGGGTCCTGGGATCGAGCCCCGAATCGAGCCCCGAATCGGGCTTTCTGCTCAGCAGGGAGCCTGCTTCCCCCCTCTCCCTCTGCCTGCCTCTCTGCCTACTTGTGATCTCTGTCAGATAAATAAGTAAAATCTTTTAAAAAATAAAAAATAAATAAATTTTAAAAAGAAGAGCTGAAGCCTTCCCACATCAGCAGATCTTTCCCTCTCTCCACACCTGCTCTGTGGGTCTTGATGCTATGTCTGGCAGAGGCGCAGAACAGGACTAGCCCATCTAAATGACCCTCCACCCATGTTGGTTTGGAGCGAGAATAGGCTGGAATGCCCATAGAGAAGTCAAGTGAGCACCTGGTGGTGGAGATCCTCTAAAGACCCCAGAAGATGCCTCACCACACCCGGGTCATTCACCTCCTCTGCTTCTCCTCCTCTCCCAACTTCCTTCTCTCTGCATTCTCACCTCTCACTTGACTGTGCCTAAAAAGGCTTGCGTGTGCTTCCTGGAAATTTTCAATGCACGTCAGTGAAAGCAATTTTTAAAAACTTCTTTAACCCAATATTTCCCAAATGGCTTTGTTTCCCATGGCAGCCCTGCGGGTGGCTTCCGAGCGTTGTTGATCAGTTTCCAAAGACTCAAACCAACTCCCTAAGCTGCCTTGATTATAACTGTAAAGATGATAGTGTCTCCTTTCAATTCTCTCTCACTTCCTAGCCACGTCTCATCTCCTCACTTTTGGCATCCAGCTGGTACCACCCCTACCATTTTCTGCACCTTACCAACTTAGACGGAGATCTTTCTCATGATCGGCAGATACAGAGGACCACCCAGCTCTCCATTTTCCAAACAAAACTTGATGCTCTAGGCTGGAATTTCCAACTGGGAACTGTAAGGAATACTTATCTTCAAAAAAGTATTAAATAGAGAAAACTCACAATTAAACAAGTTTACCTACTAAATTCCCCTCTTAGATATTTATAAGATACGTTATTGAAGGCTCTGAAAATTCTGGTATTAGAGAAACTTACCTAACCTCACTTGCCCAAATACATTTGACCACAGTCCCCCTTTTTAATAACATCTAATGAGGAATGAAGAGTCCATAGAATAATAATATCCTTTGAGAAACTCTGCTGCAGACCAATTTTCTCCTCTGAACTCCTCCCGTCCCATCAAATTCCCCTTATTTGCTGTCTCAGTCTGTCAGAATAGTTGGATAATTGAGCTAATAATGACGCATTGTGTTAATAACAGCAGCACTCTATCTGGTACTAGTTTCTACTCCCCAGAATATTGTGGGGGAAAAAAGCAGCAGCACCCTCATTCTACAGATGAAGAAACTGAGCCCTAAGGAAGGGAAAGAACTTTCTCAAGTCTTGCCCAACCAGGAAATGTCAGCCTGAGAGTTCATTCCAAATGTTCTAATGACTCCTTTTTAAACTAACCACTCTTGTCAGTAAGGGGTTAATGTGCTCACTTTCCAGAGCTGTTTACATTTTAAAGTCAAAGAGAAAAAAATACTTTAATCCCAAAAGAATGAAGTGAATCCCTACTGAGACGAATCAGGGAAGACTTTAAGGAAGACAGGGAGGCTGGTCTTCCTTTCTGGGCTTCCTTTCCGACCACAGGGCCCCCTCCCCATGGGCTCAAGGAAATTTTCTTCCACTTAAACAAGGGAACCTCCCAACTCCCCCCAAACTCAGATTGTAAGGTGATGCAAATAGCCACAGATGTGTGTGGGGGCACAGCTACAGAGTGGGAATACACAAGAGTAACTCAGGATACTCTAGTCCGTGCAGCCCAGACTCTGCCATCTGTTAATAGCTTGGGTCATGGTTTTATTCCAAGAGGGCCAAACTGAAACCTACTGCCCATCACACATGAAATTTTTCTAACCAAAGTGATATGTCCACTAATGCTAGCTCTTCAGTGCCGAACATGGTGCCTCTCAAAAACAAGTGGTTCAATATTTTCTGAAGCTGGTAACCCTAAGAAATCAGTACCCATTTCAGCATATTTTTTGCCCCCAAATGGTTGACAAAATCCCCCAAGTCCTCAAAACAATTTGGGGTGAGCTTGAGTTGAAGGCATTTTCCAGATGGCGTCCGTTCTAATGTACTCTACATCCAAATGCATTGTCTGTGGGGCGCCTGGGTGGCTGGACTGCTTACACGCCCGGCTCTTGATTTCCGCCCAGGTCATGATCTCAGGGTTGTGGGAATGAGCCCCACATTGGGAGGAGCCTGCTTAAGATTCTCTTTCTCCCCCTCCCTCTGCCCCCTGACCCCTCTCTCCCTAAAATAAATAATAATAATAAATTTTTAAAATGTATCATCCGTAAGGATAATGCTGTCTGCGGCGAAGCAGCCATGGGCTTGCCTCCGCCGCCCGATGGCCGTCTCATCAGGCTCCAGTCCAGTTCTGTTTGTGCTTCTCCATCACCTTCTGACAAGGCAAACACTCCTGATGCGATGTTTACATTGCAGCTTTCACTGGAGCTTATTAAACTCATCGTTACTTCATATAAGCTGCAGATATGTGGCCGTTAGTGTTGACAGTAAGTAACAGACACCCTGTCCCGAGGTAACGTGTTTATACAGTCCACTGGATGGTGGATTTTGTCCCTGTAAAACTATCATAGATAACGAAGCTACTATCAGATAAGTGACTATAATAAATGACCACAATTAGGTCTCTGGTTGATGAGAACACTTGGTGGTCTCTCCAGGTTGACTTGGACAAATCCCAGGCCAAAAAAAAAAAGTGGAGGGGCAGGGAGAGGGGAGAAGGGGATCAAAGCTCAAATGCAAATGAGATGGATTTGATAGAACACCATTTGATTTTAAAAGGAGTGAGAGTTAGAAGAAATCAAGTTTTCATCTTCCCTTCTCCTGACCTTCGTCCTTGGTCCGTCCCAAAAATAAAGAAACAAACAAAGAAAATCCTGGAGCCAGGTTCTTAGGAATGAAACTCTAAATCCCCCGGTCGGCCTCCTCGCCACATCTGCTTAGGATATCTAGAATAGCAGAAAGCACCATGGGGCGTCTAAGCCTGGGGTGGCTTCTTCAGAAGAAAGGACCCATCTGGGACAGTAACTGCACCCAGAAGAAAAACCCGGAGAAGAGAATAAATGCCCGAAGGGCTCTCGAGCTGAACGTCCCTGTACCCAGACGGTCCAGGCTCTATCCAACCTCTCAGCAGTGCGCAAGGCGTTACTGTAATCACTTCTTGAAAGGGTTTTTGTTACACGGGGCAGGCTCTCATTACAGGCCTGTGAAATTATAGCACAGAATTGAAGTGCTCTGATGTAAAGGTCTTTAAAAGACATTTATTTTCTTGTACGGAATAGTCATTTCCAGGACGACTCGTGGATTTACAGTGAGCTTTATGTATATATGTGTAGAACTCAAGAATGTGCAGGCAGCAGGTGTGTAGGGCCCTCTCGGAGGCCTTCTAAGATGACACGGGCCAAGTGGAAACCGACTGACAGGCAAACATACACTACGTGCACCGCGCGGTTAGATTTCTTCTGTGGAGATGACTCTGTTGACGTTGTGTCATCCCAGCTCGCCCCAGACATCTCCCCACTTTTCTCGGCCATTCTCCCCACCTTGACACCCCCATTCTCCTTCCTCAGCCTCCTTGAATCTCGGCCTCCCTGAATCTCAACTACATTCTAAAATTTTCCTAGAGGGGAAACATTTCTTCTGTAGCAGTGTGTTGACTCTGAGGGCAGCAGGGCGGGGTTGGGGGGGTCTATTTTCCTTTGATTTAATATTCCTAATAATAGTTTCAGGGGAAATTACCCTGTATGGTAGAGTGATCCCTCCAGGAATAAATGCACTGGGAGGTAAGGAGGAGGGTGTGGGGAGAGGATGATTGATGGGGCTTTTTGTGTATCCTTGTTGCCAGAAGACCTCATAAACTCAGGAAAGCTGCCCAGGCATCAGTCTGTTTACCTTTTCACGACTTTAAAGGTGATTTATTTGACCTTTGAAAACTGGGATCATACTTCTTGCTGAAAACAGTGCACATTTCAGCATAAACGGTGTCTGTCCAGAAGGCAACGTCTCCAGTCTGAAGTCCTTTATCACTTTTTTTTCTTGTTCTAATCTGAATGGGAAGCGTCTGCTGGATTCTTGGTACAAACATATTTGAAGGACATTGTCTAAATATACGGAGATAAGTATTTATGGACCATAGGACCTATAGTTTCCATAACGATTTCTAAAACTAGTTGTAAATGCCCTGGGTATGTGGGAACAAAGAGGTAACATGGGTAAAGAAAAGCCTTGGGATGCCAGATCGGACCTGAGTTCACTGACTGGGCTCCCCTAATTGTATAATTTAGCATCTGGCAAGTGAGAATTTTGGAGCCAAACCACTGCCATTGGATTCCCTGCTCTACTGCTTACTATAGAATCCGGGACAAGATCCTTAACGTCTCTGCATCTTGATGTCATGATCTGTGAAATGGAATACTAAGAGTGTCTACACCTCATAAGTTTTCTGTGAAGGCTGGATGCGTGGAAGCGTGTAGATGGCTTACAATAATGCTTGGCATAAAGAAAACAATAAATGTCAGTTATTACTATCTGGAAAGGGGATGAAATGATTATACAGCAAGTACACCAGTTAGGAACTAATAATGAAATAGACAGTGCATGTTAAGCACCTAGTACAATGTAATATGCTCTAAAATCCCCACACACCCCCTGAACTGAAGACAACTCGTGAAGATCCACTGATGTACTAGTAGTAAATGCTGTGACTAGGTGGGTTTTCAAAACCATGAAGCCATATGGTGGGTTATCTGTGTCTTCATTTTACATGCGAAGAAACAGGTGTAAAAAAAACGAAGGACTCACTCAAGGTCACAGCTCTTCAGAATACATGTGCATTCTGATTAACGCTATTTATTCATTGACCAGCTAAGGATGAAACAATAGTTATGATCCTTTGGGTTTGTGAGGCCTGCTTCCCGGCAGGAACCAGTTTCCCCTTCAGAGGGACCCAACCAGCAGGGAAACAGTTCCCAGAACAGAGTGAACGTCATTAGCAAGGTCAGTTGTTCCCCTGAGATCCGGCAATCAAGAGAGGAAACAGGGAAAAGCATTCAATGGCACAGACTGGATCAAGAGAATTGCTTTACCAACTGTACTCTTGGTTTTACTTCTAAGGAACCTTAGAAAGGACATTTGGTATCAGTAAGATTTCTATTTTAAAACGTTTTATGTCTTTTTAGAACTCAATCCATCAATAGAAGAATGAACAACGGCAACGTGAATCCATTCTGTTAAAATAAAATTGGGTTTATTTCCACTGATGACTTTGCAAGCTTTTGCAACTACTGGCCAGCAGGAGAGGGTGGGGGTGCTTAAGTTAGGGGGCGACATTGACACTGATACCACCACACATGTTTCAAGTCCAGTTCAAGTGTGTGGGACAGTGATTTTTGGTGGGGGGAGAAGCTCCCAGGAGCCCCATAGGTGTTAAGAGAAGACTCAGGATACAACCAGTTGATATGCCCTAGAAAGTCGCCTTCAATGGGCAGAGGGCACAAGCCTTCTAAAGAATCAGAAGACAAGTCCTTGGGACAGCTGAAACAAGCATTGGGGATGGCCCTGGTAGCAATGAATGCCTGCCCCCTAGAAAGAACTAGAAGGCCATCTGTTCTGGGAAAAGACCCACCTGCACCAACACTTACAGGTCCTCAACAGCAGAAGCCACCCCATGGTCATTGGCATTGGTCATTGGCATATGGCATTTCCCATACTCAATATCCCAACCTCCTGTGCACCTCTCAGAAACATGAACATTGACAGAGGTTGTGACACAGTGCCCACCCTTGACCCTGCACATGCTCAGCTCCAAGCCCCATGAAGCGAGGACTCTGGAGTTACCCACCATCTTCTCTGATGACAGCCCATAATTTATGAGCCACTGCATTTCTCTTCAGGACGTGACGATTGCATATGTTCTAAGGGGACAGCTGAAGACCCATTAATCTTCACCCTGGCAGGGAAGAAACTGATGGTAATTTAATTTAACTGGATGGGTGAGGTAGATATAAAAGACCACAAGGTAAGAAATGACAAGATTATTAACTGCACCCAGAGCCGTCCGTTCAGCAAGCTGCCTCAATAAATGGAAGTGGGTTGATTAAACGTGGACCAAGTTTCAAGCAAGGTTTGCAGAGGGGAGGTTCTGGCAGATGTGGGTAATGGCAAGGCTCCACATTTCCAGGGAGAAAGCAAAGGACTTTTGTGGTTAGAAGAGGAACTTGGGCTTCAACCAGATTAGCAAGCAGGCTAAAGTTTAAAAGGTCAGGGCAAACTCAGAAATATTTCTCTCCCACACCCGCAAAAAGGAAACGGTTGAACTTAATCACCGAGGTCCCCCTTCAAATCCTCCTCTGACCAACCTCTCATTCCAGCTAACTCAATTTTTCCTCCTGTCCCAGTTGTTTTCAGAGGTTGAGTGACAGCTCTTCTCTGGGAGCGTCCTACTCACCAGCCCACCCCCAGGAGAGAAAGCATCAAAGAAAGGGTTGTGAATTCCTTGTTGTGGCATCCACCATGGATTCTCTCTGTGGGACACTTCCTAGGTATCTGCCTCCCTACATCAACAAGAAATCCTAGCACTGAAAAGCACTGCCCCCAAAGGCAGACCAAGTAAGGGAGGAAAGTCTTCACATTCTCCGTGTTTGGTCTGGCTCAGGATTTGTGCACAGAAATGTAACCATGAGCTACCAGATGCCTCCCAGTGTGCCAGCTTTGTGCCGGATCCCGGTCCCGCTGAGGCTCCCCCCCTTGCCCTGCCTCCAGGTCCAAACTGACCTTGCCCAGCTACAGATCAGCAGAATCACACAGGTCATCCCAAACAGGGGCAACGCTTGCATTGAGATGCTGATAGGTACTTGATGACCTAGGGCTTGCAAAGCACTCATCTGAGATGATTGTCACATAGCCCTGGATGTGGGCAGGGCACTTTATAGAAGATTAAACTGAGACGCAGAGAGGGTGAGATATACCAAAGTCATAAAAAGCAGGACACATGTTGGAAGACTTCTGCTAGCACTCATTTTGCTTTAGTATATGTTATATGCATATGTAAGCATAAATTTTAATATGTATTTGCATATGTATGTTTGTATAAACGAATATCCTTCTGGGCCAGACACAGCAACTCACCTCCTCAAAAGTCATTGTTCCTCTTTCCTTATTCATAGAACCAGAATTTTGTTTAATACTGGCCAGAGATGTACCAGTCCCCAGAAATGGACCCAGGTTCTGGTCTAACCATTGGTTATAGGAATAGACCCGGCCTCTGGTTTCTGACCCATTAGATGAAAGAAGAAGTCTGTTAGAGGTTTCTGGAAAGGTTTTCCTTCCTGGTAAGAGGGAGCAGGCACCATGAGGGGAAGTTCTTTTGCCCCACACTGCCCACTTACCCCGCTATTGAACATGGATGGGGGAAGGCAAAATGCTTAGAGCAGCTGCAGCTTTTTTGTGACAATGAGGAAGAAGACCAAGAACATCAAAGAGATGACAACCCAGAGCTTTGACATCCTTAAGCTACTAAACTAGCCTTAGTAATGTGCAGAGCAACACACTTCCAGCTGAAGCCATTTTTAGTTGAGTATTTTATTTACTGGAGCTAAGAGCATTCCCAGCTAATATAGTCCTGGACCAGATGATGAGCAACTCAAGGACAGAGAGTCCATATTTATGTTTGAGCCCCCTTTGGAATCTGGTCCAGAAATAGTCACTTAACAAATGCTAAGTGGCTAGAAGAAACAAAAGAGTGCTCTCCTAACAGATACATCTTGGGGCGATGAACTTAACAAAACCAGTGAAATAAAATTTAAATCTTCACTTGCTGGCAACCCCTTGGTCCTACATTCCTATTGCTGTTTCTACTGCCATCTTCTGCCTGTCCTCTGCCTGCTTTCCCAGAGCCCTTCTCACCATCTCCATACACCTTGACAACTAAAAGTCTTTTTTCCTAAAACTGAACAAGTCAGTGATGCATGTCTGCAAGGAAGGTATTTTCTTATTTAAAAATAGAATCACTTAAAGGTGACATTTCAAGTCAGTGAGGAAAATGAGTGATAAAAAAATCTAATAATTATTTGAAAAATAGAAAATAAAAAGATTCCTTGTTCTACACACCAAAATAAATTCCAGGTGAATGACAGCCCACTATATTGCAAGGTAAATAATTACTGAATCCCTAAAAATATCTAAAGGACTTATAGATAAACATTTATATAATGTCACCTTTGGAAGAACTTTGTAAGGCAGAAACCACCAAAGAAAAACAATTAAGTGCTTGATTACATAAAGATCCACATTTTCTGGGGGTGTCTGGGTGGCTCAGTCAGTTAAGTGTCTGACTGTTGATTCATGTCATGATCTCAGGGTTTGAGTTCGAGCTCCCATCTCAGGCTCCATACTGGGCGTGGAACCTACTCAATATACTCTCTCTCCTTCTCCCTCTGCCCTTCTCCTCTCCTCTCCCTCTCCCCCTCTAAAATTTTAAAAAATAAAATATGGGGCTCCTGGGCGCCTGGGTGGCTCAGTGGGTTAAGCCTCTGCCTTTGGCTCTGTAATGATCTCAGGGTCCTGGGATTGAGCCCCACATCAGACTCTCTGCTCAGCGGGGAGCCTGCTTCCCCCTCTCTTTCTGCCTGCCTCTCTGCTTACTTGTGATCTCTCTCTCTCTGTTACATAAAGAAATAAAAAATCTTTAAGAAAATTAATTAATTGTCTGGAAACTGCTTAAGATTCTCTTCCCTTCCACCCCTCCTCCCTATGGCTGCTCCTCCCCCTCTGCTCTTTCCCCCACTCTCTAAAATAAATAAATAGATAAAATATTTGTAAAAATAAATAAAAATTAAAGTTAAGACATAAAATTTTAAAAAACACATTTTCTGGAACCACAAAAACCACCATAAACAAAATTAAGAAACACCGCTGGAAACAATATTTGCACACAGAGAGTTAATCCTTAAGCATATAGAAGTCTTACAAGTAATCATGGAAAGAAAAGAACACCCCAGTAAAAAAAAAAAAAAAAAAAAGTGCAAAGGCCATTATTTCAAAATTGCCTAGAGAAGAAATACCAACAATCAATAAACATATGAAAATATAGACCCTCACTGGTACCAAAAGATATTCAGATTAAAAATGAGACCCCCCCTTTGCCATTTTCTGCCTATCTTCTAGGCAAAGATGTTTCTCATTATCATATCAAGTGTTGGAAGAAGTTAGAAAAGTGTGCTGCTTCTAAGTGCCTATTGGTACCAGAAAACAGAAAACAAAAATTAATAGGAAAAAAAAGGAAGAAAGAAAGAAAAAAGTAAACCTTTGAGCCATAATATTATTTTACAAATTCATCCTAAGGAAATATTTATCCCAAGGAAATACAAAGATTTACCCATAAATATGCTTACTGCAGCATTACGTATAAGAATTAAAACTGGAATGAACATAAATGTGTGTGACATGAGAGCATGTCTGTAGAAAGCAAATACTGTCAGCAGGAAGTGCCCCCCAAACAGTGTTAAGTGAAAGAAGATAAGCAAGCGAGTCATGAAACAGAACAAGCATCTTGTTATAAAATAGAAGTTGGTAGCAAGATAACCTCATCATAGAATTTTTTTGTCTCTTCTGAAGTTTCCAAATTTTTCTGTGAATCACGTGTATTGTTCTTATAAACAAGAAGTTATTTTTAGGTAGGAAAAATAATCACAACCTCTCTTGTCTCAGTATCACAATCCTAGTGGCATGCTGTTCCCAGTAGTATGTCAAGCCGTACACATCGGTTCCTACACTGTTCAAGTATCCGCACATGCACACCTAACAAAGATACAGCACTGACAAATAAGAATGATAGATATGCATCAATAAGGAACCCTTCTGAGCAAATACTGCCAGTAAAACAGCAAAATTTCCACATCTACAGCCCTGTACACAGATCTACTATCTTGCATAACCCTACAGGAACCCTCCGAGGGAGGACGAGCACCCTGAGGCTGGGAGCCTGCTCACAGTGATGCGTCTGCCTGAGGGAAGGCACAGCAGGTGAGGGAAGGCACAGCAGGTGCTGGGCTTCTGCCTTCGCTGCCCACGTGGGCCCCTCCCAAAGACTGACCTTGAAGCCTGAAGCACATACCTAGGAGCTCCAGCGACCGTGTAGCTCCTGGTTCCTGGGAACCAAAGACCTGAGAACCCCTTGCAGCCGCTGCCTGACCCCCAACTCCTGGCATTGCCAGTGCCCCTAAAGGGTTCTCCTGCCTCTTGTCTCTGAGCGGCAGCTACAGGAGAGCGGAACTCTCCTGCACCCCTTCCCGGTCTTACTGAAGGGTGGGCCCTCTAGCAGCATCTGTGGAGAGCCCAGAAGGGGACAGGGCTGCGGCCAGTGGGACTGGAAGCCTTCCTGGAGAGTCAAGTCAAGCAGGAGATCGTAGCTCAGCCCAATGCCACACTGGTCTCTGGGGTTTCATCGCAGGGCCCGGGGTGGAGGGACAGAGGCGGAGGGAGTGAGAGCATCTCAAGCAGGCTCCCGGCCCAGCGCTGAGCCGCGGCGGGGCTCCCTCTCACCACTGCGAGATCACCCCCTGAAATCACAACCCAAGCCAAATCAAGAGCTCGGAGCCCAACCGACTGAGCCACCCCGGCCCCTACCTGGGAGCCCTTCTTGACATTATGCAGGGATCAGCAAAGGGACCTGAAAATCCAGCTGCTTCTGGAGTGGTCACTATTTCTTCTCTGACTGATACTGCGTTAGGTCAGTAATAAGGCTGTTCCTAATGCCTTCCTAAGGACCGTCTTAGGAACTCCTTTTGACAGAAAATGAACAGGTTCATGACAGAGATCTATTTTTGTCCTGTCTACTCATGACAGACATATCTGACCTCTACGCCCCAGGCTTCAGTCACACTTCCCAGGAAACTCATGCACCTTTCTCCATAGTATTCCCCCAGTCAGTAGCGCTTGGCATCCTCTGAAGCCAGAGGCAACGTCACCACCCTGAAGCCATCGATGCCCCTCTTGCTCCACACAACCCAAGGGATTGCACTGCCCCTCACCCGAGCTGCCGGGCGTGGACCCACTGCACGCACCCCCAAGGCAGTTACTGACGGTGCTACCACCCGCTGTCTGTGCACCCATCCCTCCACTGTGCTCGGAGCCCCTCGCCCGATTCACCTCGTTCTCTCGGTGTCTGGCGCAGATGCCCGTAATGGTGAGTGCCATGGTCCCAGGAGGCAGGTGCTCTGGAATCCCCGTTGAGAAGCCAATAAATCACAGGGACCCCTGGGTAGCTCAGTCGGTTACGCGTCTGCCTTCTGCTGGGGTTTTTATCCCAGGGTCTTAGGATTGAGTCTCATGTCCAGCTCCCTGCTCAGTAGGGAGTCTGCTTCTCCATCTGCCCCTCCCCCCACTCAGGTTTTCTCTCTCTCTCAAATAAATAAATAAATTTTTTTTAAAAAGCCAACAAATTGGAACTCGCAGCCAAATGACATGGAAGAAATGAGAATTACAGGTATTCCTGCTGTGAGATGGAGAATACAACTGTGAAAAATGAATGAATGCATACACACCTAAATGCATACACACATGTATATGCATATGTGCCTGCATACACATATGCATAGAAATGCATGTGTGTTTACACACACACACACACACACATGAATCATCCCCCTGGTCCAGAAAGGACTAAAGACAGGAGGAAGGTATTCAGCAGAGAAATGACACAGTTCATGGAAACATCGGGTGGGCAAGATGACCTCAACAGGATATCTGGAAAATTACCTTTAACTGTGAAGCAAGTTCCACTAGAAGAGACTGGATTATTTTGATTAATGAAGCTGAATTATTGTGATTATGGAATTATCTTCACTATTGAATAATTATACATAATTATTAGTAAGTGAACCAACCCAAGAAGGGCAGCACCCAGGGGTGATATGTTTCCATATTTGGTTTTTTTGTTTATCTGGTTTGTTTTTAACATCTTCATTTTATTTTATTTTTTTCAGTGTTCCAAGATTCATTATTTATGCACCATATTTGTTGAATGGAGGCCATAGCACAGCCAAATAAACAGCCAGACCTGAGTTCAGGAATGAAATGGTTTTAATTCTAACCCCCTTATTGCACACATGGCAAAATTGAAACCCAGAGAGGAGAGGAGACATACTTCAATAAATATTTCTCATCACATGGAGTGCTGGGTCTAGAACCCAAGCGTCTCAGCTCTCGAGTCATTGGGCAGGGATGTCCTCCCTCAGAGTAAAAGGAATAGGGCAAATTAGCAAAAATAACTTAGAAATTTCAGAGAAATTTGTTGTGGAGAAAGTGTACTTTTGGATATTAGATGCTTAAAAGGTTTTTGCTTTTTGAGTTTTTGGAGGTTTTTTTTTTTGTTTTTTGTTCTTTATTTTTTTGTTTTTCCCTGCTCTTGAAACGTTTTATCTGATCTATATAGTGAAGGGAAAGGGGGAAAGGAGCAATCAGTTGGTGAAGGAAAAAAGCATACAGCTTGGTTTCTGCTTTTCTCCCTGTCCTGGACCCAGCCCTCCTTTCTCTGCCACAAAAGATCTGAGCACACTGGTAGTTGAAACAGACCCACTCTATTCTGAGAGCTACAATGACCTTTCACAAGCCCCTGAACCCCAAGGTGAAAGTCAAAGCCTCCCCTCCAAATCAGAGTAACAGCATGTCTGTGTTACTCTTTGATCTGCCCAGTCTCCTAGAATCTCCTCTTTGACCTTGGAGACTAAACAATTTCTTTCCTCTGCCTTGAACGCCAATCCTGAGACCCTAGGTTTGCCCATAAGACTTGGAATCCCCACCCATTCACATCCTAGTCCCCAAGCCTCTCACTATCTCTAACTTCTAGAATCACAGAACCTTGATTCCTGAGTCCAGATCCTAAATGGATTTCCCTCCCAACCTCACCAAGTCTCCGTAGCGCTTTACAGGCCTTTCTGGAGATCCTGGTGAATCATCCAAACACCTAAGTTGGCAACCGTGCAGAGGGGGGCAAAATGTGGTCAGTGCTAAGAAAAATTCTCCAAGCCAATATTTTTGCCCATCTATAAATATCCTGGACTATGACAATATAAAAATTAGTGAGGAAGGGGCGCCTGGGTGGCTCAGTGGGTTAAGCCTCTGCCTTCGGCTCAGGTCATGATCCCAGGATCCTGGGATTGAGTCCCGCATCGGGCTCTCAGCTCAGCAGGGAGACTGCTTCCTCCTCTCTCTCTCTCTGCCTCTCTGCCTACTTGTGATCTCTGTCTGTCAAATAAATAAATAAAATCTTTAAAAATAAAAAAATAAAAAAAATTAGTGAGGAAGATACCAAATTATCCCAGAGGTGTTGTGAGAACAGTTACTTTGAGATGGTGGTTGATTTAATTATTGTGTTCGTACTCGAATAGAGAAAATCAGTATGTTTCATCTTAAACAACCCTGGAGAGCTCAGACCCAGATGCTAATCCCAGTCTCACCACGAAGGATGGTGTGAGTTTGGGGAAGTTACTCTACCTTTCCCAAAATTCAGTTTCCTTAACCAGAAAGCGAAAACAACAATATCTCCCTCATACAGAATATTTTTGGAGATTAAACCAGCTGTGATGCAGGGCCAGGCACGTAGTAGGTATTTGATCAAAAACTAGTTCTCTCCTTCCATCTTCCTCCTCTGCAAATTATTCAAAATGTATAATCAGAGCATGAGGAAACTACCACCACCTGGTGTACGGGTCTCAAAACTGCATAAGCAGCAGCAAAGGTGAAAACACAAGCTCCATTCAGGAAATACCAAAACCAAAGTTCAGAAAGGACTGAAAGCTCCATACTTAAAATTCTTAAATCATATATGTGGGATAGCAGTCCCTGGAGATGCTAGCCAGGTGGGTAGAATTAATCCAGGCAAACTTCCTGGAAGAGGCACACCTTATTTTGAAATGTGAGAGATGAAGGAGAAAGGATGTGGGCTGATTGAAAAGAAGGAATAATTTCCTGTGCAAAGCTTGTCGGGTTGGCAGAAGGCAAGAATCTTGGAAGCAAAAGAGAAAGGTCTTGGAGGCCTCATGCTGGCAAAGGATGTCAACTGGAACCTTTAGTCCAGTCCAGCCCGTTAAGCCTTGAGTCACAGAAGAAAATAAGAGATAACTTGAATGGCTTGATGTAAGTCATCCCACTACAGGCCACCTTCCTGGGACAGGCAGCCGACAGGATCCAAATACAGCATGTTTAATCTGTGGATGTCCTCTCTTTGGTCAGGACCTGCTTCCAGGGACAGTGGGGGTTGGAAACCACCATATAAGTTCACTGTGTCAAAGAGCCTCAGATGAGGGTGGAGTTGTGCTTCTCCTTGGATATTCCCACTGGGTAGGGAGCAGAGGTGGCATTGGACAGCAAGATTTCTAACCTGGCTCTCCACTCCCTGAGTCTGCATTCTGGCCAGAGGCATGATGAAATGTGCTGTGCCTTCTTTTTCTTCTAAATCTTTGAAAGACACTTTAAGGGTCCCAGCTGAGAGATGGCATTTTCCAAAAAGCCTCCTCCGATCCAACTCCAACACCCAAAAGTCCCCTTATCTTAGCATGTATTGTTACATTATATCATAATTTCCTGTCCTCTTGTCTGTAACTACATTTGATTAAATTCCAAGAAAGAATTTTGGGTTTTTTTCGTTCATTTGTTGCTGTTTCCTCAGGACCTAGAATAGTGCCTGGCATATCAAGGTTCTTGATAAAGCTTTAAGAATTAAAGTCCACAACGCCCCCCCTACTCAAGTGGTTCTGAGTAGTCCAGAAATGAAGGAATTCAGGATAGGTGGGACCTAGAAGCATCCATCTTCCCTGCCCTGAAGCTTGCTTCTGATACGGCTTTGGTCCCGGCCAGTGCTGTTGACCAGTCCAACACCACCCGAGCAGGCTGACTTTGCCTAGTATCATCCCACCTGCCCTCCACATCCATCTCGCCTAGGCTTTGGGGAATCCAAGTGACCTGCCCAACACCCTGCAGCGTATTCTGAGTATAGCCCCATGTGCTGACCAGCCTTGGCAAATGAATTGGGCGCTGTAGTTCAACCATGAGGCTGGTCAAAACTGACCAAGGCCATGCACAATTGTCTCAGAGACTGTCTTTGTTTTTTTTTTAAATGAAGGGAGAACTCACATTGATCCTCTAACTCCAACAAAAAGAAGACAAACTACAAAGGGATCAGGCAAGAAGAACTAACCCTAGGACAACCCAGAGCCCAGAGACCTAGACAATCATAATGGCTAACTCCATGGGTTCCAGGGGACATTGGGTCAAGAGAAACATCTGGATGGTTCTGGAGTGGGAAAGAAGACACATGTGGGCAGCCTTTGGAAAGAAGCAGCATTGAAAGCAGGGAGAGATGCCTGCCCCATCACAAAGGGCAGGCAGCATCAGCCAACCACTGTACATGACCCCAGGCATCTCTAACACCTGGAAACTTCCAAAGTTGCCGAAGTAGCTTCCTCCTCTCTCCCAGCAGCTGCCCCTTGGCAGCTGCACAAGGGCCCAGCGTGGTCCATAGTGACACCCCAGAAACATCCTGAAGGCTGGGTTTTTTCTGTGTCTCTACCCACCATTCCCTCCTATCGGCATCATGAAGAAAAAGGTTCTATCTCCCCAAATCTTGAGGGGTGTGATGGTACCTTTCTTCTGTTATTCTGCCGTGCATAAAAGGTCCCAGGCAGGGGCAGAGGAAGGTGGGGGCGACAGAGAAGTCAACCTCAAAATAGTGGCTTCTGGTGGACTCAGAAAGCAACCTTGTTTCTACCTCCCAGCACTCACATTTTTCTGTCCATAGGCCATGCCCGTCCCTTCAGCTAAGTGTGATGTAGATAACCCACTTCTGCCAGGAGACCTGCCAGACTGGTAGACCCCTCTTCCTTTGCAAGCACCACTACCATTTCACAACTCTGCCACTGCTTACATCCAAAAGGCCATCTGCGGGGCTGCGTACTGGCGCGGTAAGACGACTGGGCAAGGCTAGTGCCATCAGAGTGTGGTTGTCCCAACTTCCTCGCTCCCATCCCTTTGAATCCCCACCCTCCCCCCAAGTCCGCACGTTGCCTTCCAACATGGACCACGGCCTTGCCTGTGCTCTGCCCCACAGACCGATTATGACATAATTACTCTTGCCCTGTGACCATGGGGCTGGCCGAGCCTGACCCTTATGCTATCGATTTGCCCTGCGTCATTTATCAACAGGGTGGCCAGTTCCCCATGTCTGGGTAAGCGGGAGAGGCATTTCATCAAGACATCTGACACCTTCCTTTGAAGGGTGAACGACAGAGTATATGCATGCCCCTGATTAACATCTAAGACCGCCCTGAAATTGCCCCTCCATCGGGCAGCTCTCCGTAAATCCAACTGGCTCTCACCGGACGGACCTCTACCGTTTCAACTCATTTATCAGCAATTCCATCTGCCTCAGTTCGGGGATCCCATGTGTCCGTGGTTGTGTCATGTCAGGGCCTGGGGCTGCTCCCACAAGAGTTTCTGGCCTCCACGAAAGGCCTAATCCAGGCCTGTCATCTTTCCCAGTGATAGCCGGAGCAGCTGCCGTTTCTTCCTCCGTAGTGTGGTGGTTGCCAGAAAGTCTATGGGGCCCACCATCTGATTTCCATGCTTGCAACTAAATCTGTGTGTGCATGATCTTTCCCCGAAACTCCAGGAGGGAGCTATGTCCCTCCACCTTTTACTCGATTTAATGTCTTCTGGAGGAGTGGTGAGCTCATTCCTGATCCCCTTCAACTTCAAAAGGCCAAAGCGTCTCATTAACCTAATTGTCTGACTTTCAGTCACTTGCTTAAATTACCAACGAATGGATGGCCATTCCTGTCCAAACGAGATATGTTAAAGCATTCCCACTAGAAAGAAATTGCTTTCAACCGTGACAGATGAGTGTCTCCTTGAGAGGATTATTACAATTATTGTGGTAGATATGCGTCTGAGCCCTGAGAAATTTTTTAAAAGAAAGATATAAGTGGCGAATTTGTGTAAATCACAAACTCTGGCGTCTTTTCTTAGTGATAGCGTTTTGCAAAGTTCACCATTCAAACTGAGCCACGCTGAATTAGAAAAACAATCAGATATCCGTACTATAGAACAGTTGTCCTTCTGGGAAAAAAAAAATCCCTCTGGAAAAAGTACACTGAAACTATCAGTAGCCCCTGTTGGCTACATTAAACCTAATAAAATTACCAATGATAAATTTCTCGTCAATGAGGGTTCCCTGCTGGGCTGCCTCTGCTGACTTTACTCGCAAGGAACCAGGCAGGGAGATTGAATTATTAGTTAGACTCGTTTTATCGGTTTGGGCTTTGGGGGGCAGCGGGTTATATGGGAGATTCTTTTCATGTTTTGTTTTTTTTTTTCCCCTCAAGAAGCAGCTGGTTTTGTCTTTAGTTTCAAATATCAATAAAAAAAAAAAAATCAGAGCAATCATTAGAAGGCAGGAATTTATACATGGGAGCTTCCCAACACACCGGCTATCAATCTCAGCCGGTGTGCCAGGAGGGGCAGCTCGAGTCTCAGCTGGGGAGAGAGATGGAGAAGGGCCGGACTGACATGGTCCATAGGTGGGTCCAGTGGGGGAAAGGAAGGGGGTGCCAGGGGGTACCATTAGGAAGTGGCCAATGGGGAAGAGGAGCCGAGAAGTGTGTGGGCCAGGGGCTGCCAAGGAGCAGCAGATGGCTGGGCCTGCAGCCCCTGGGGCCGGCTCCCCATAACCCAGGCCTGGCCCCAGCCTCTTGCTGGGTTTTAAATTTCCATATGGAGATGCCAGCTACAGTATGCAAGTTATCACAGTTCCACTGCACATCTCCAGAACAGCATGGGGTTCCTGAAGACAAGATATGCAGCAGAAGTACTGGGGCCTGGAAACTTCGGAAGAGAGGGAACTGTGCTGATTTCAGAGTGTGCTTTCCTGAGTGCCAAGGATCCCATTACTGCTCCCGTCCCTCTAATGTTAACCAAACAGCCGTTTGCCACCTTAGACCCGGGCACTGAGGCTACAAATTGAAATCCAAAACCTGGGCTGAAACTCAGCCTCAATCTCTCAGACTCCATCCTCTTACCTGGCAGGACTCA
Organism: Taxidea taxus jeffersonii; assembly: GCA_003697995.1. Taxonomy (NCBI): domain Eukaryota; kingdom Metazoa; phylum Chordata; class Mammalia; order Carnivora; family Mustelidae; genus Taxidea; species Taxidea taxus. Next base: position 24,631 of record RCUC01167010.1, read on the forward strand.
GACCCAGGACCCCATGAAAAGACTGGAGCATGTGTGTAACCAAAACCTGAGCCCCTAACTGAAGCACGAGACCCCCCTGCTCTGAGGAACAGAGCTCAGAGTCCAGGACGGCCCCGGTGCCCACCGCTCGGCAGTGCTCCAGTATTTCCTTCCGGACACCTTCTCCCTGGCTATTCACATCCATGCTCTGCTCTGTTTTGTCCTACTCTGTCCCTAGGAAGTCAACTTCATTCATGGGACACACTGGCAGGAGATCAGGGCCAGGAGCATGGGGGCAGAACCAAGAGATAAGGGCCTTTGTTCCTCCTGCTCCCTCCACACAGGGACAGGGGATGCCATGATGTCAACAGCTAGGCCCTCTACCCACAACTGGGTGCCTTCTCTTCCCCATCTCCAGCCAGGCTCCAGGCTCTAGCAGCACGGCCCCATGTGTGCGAGACTGAATAATGGCCCCTGACCATAACCAGTCTTTAATCCCAGAGCCGGTAAAGGTTACCTTCTCTGGTAATAGGGGCTTTGCAGATGTGATTAAGGATCTTGAGATGGAGGGTTATCTGGATTCTCTGTGTGGGCCCTCAAGGCAACATGGTCTGCTTGTAAGTGGAAGACAGAGGGATATCTGACATAGAAGGAAAGACTGTGTGACCAGAGAACCAGAGAGCAGAGTGACACAGACATAAGCCAAGGAATCCAGCATCAACCAGAAGCTGAGAATGGGAGGGAGTAGATTGTCCCCTACAGTGTCCTGAACCTTCAGTCCTGCCAACCCAACTTTAGCCCAAGGAAACTCATTCTGGACTTCCGGCCCATAGAACTGTATGAGAATACATTTCTAATGTTTATGTCAGAAAGTTTGTAGTAAATTGTGGCAGTAGCCCTGGGAAACAAATACCCCAACCCCTTACAGCTGGGATGCTAATGTTTCTCCAACTGCTCCTGGTCCCTCTACATCTCTTGTACGTCCCCTGAATCCTGTCCACACCTCAGTGAATAGTCCTTCTCAGAAAAGCTCTTCAAGAACCTGCTGAGTGTGCTTTCATTTCCTGTAGAATTCTATCTGATATATTCTACTTCATTCAAAAAGAATTTAGATAAAATATCAAAAAATACATATGGTGCACTAATATTTTGTTTAATGAGAAAATTTGGGAGAAAAAGAAAATAAGGATAAAAGAAATGATGTGAAGATGAGTATTAATATCCAAAATCCATACCACGATGCATACATACAGCCCTGAACACTTTTTGGGAACTGACCTGCAGAGCTCCCCAGCATCCAATGCAAAGAAAAAACACATAATCAAGTTTAGGTTTCTTGTTCTTAAACTAGCCTGACAGTAGGAGTGTCCTGGATACCTTATTAAACATCCAAATATCCTGTCATCACCTTATCCAAGACCTACTAAGGAAAGAACCTAGTCAAAATGCAGTAAGAACCTGGATTTTAATAAATATCCAAGATGGGGGTGCCTGGGTGGCTCAGTGGGTTGGGCCTCTGCCTTTGGCTTGAGTCATGGTCTCGGGATCCTGGGATCAAGCCCCACTTTGGGCTCCCTGCTCGGGGAGCATGCTTCCCCCCCACCTCTGCCTGCCTCTCTGCCTACTTGTGATCTCTCTCTGTCAAATGAATAAATAAAATATTAAAATAAAATAAAAACAAAAAATAAATTTAAAAAATAAATAAATGAATATCCAAAATGAATTAGACAGGTCACAGCATCTGTAAGATAGGAACACCATATGGGAATTGTAGACAAGGGTAATGGTGTTAAATAGGTCAGAAGAAAGCCATCATCTCAAGACTTGAGGAAATCTCCAAGTGAGTGTCTTTCCAGCTATGGTCAGGCAATGTCTTCTATACTAGTGTGTAGAGATGTGAGGGAGGCCCAGGTGAGCATGAAGTGAATACAGAGAGGGGAGAAGCCTGCAGAAAAAAGAGCCAGAGCCCTGATCAAACCATGTTGACACTCACCACCACTTACTTTTTCGATCATGCGAAGCCATCAATTTCCTTTATTGGATGTGTCATCTTGCATTGAGTTCTTCTGCTGACATCTGAAAGTGTCCAATAAATACACTTATTGTATTAATCTAACATTTCCCATGGACAATTTTATCTTTTTTTCCATTAAAAGTGACAGAAAAGGAAATTCTTGGAGAAAGAGAAACTTTACCAAAAGGAAGCATTGAGTTCTTTTCAGTAACTACAGTTATTTTAGGGAATTTTTTTTTCTCTCCTCCTGCCACACTTCACCAAAAATACTACTAAATATTCTGACTTTTTTGTTCTCCTCAGAGCACCAACCAACACCAGGGTTTGGGATGCAGCAGGAGACTCATCTGGAGCATATCTTTCTGTATCCGCTATTGTAACAACTGTTCAGGAACTTACTGGAAACATGTCAAAGCTTCCAGCCATTGTTAACTCCCTAAATGCATGATGAGCCCTCATTTGGGGGACATCACACTGTCTTCAAGCCTTGGGGGACATCACACTGTCTTCAAGCCCAGGGGACACCCAGGGCTCTGTCAGCAGCAGGCTGTTCGGATCCAAGGGGTTGGAGACAGAAGAATCAGTGGAAATGGCAAATCCGGTGGAGCCTGATTACATTTTCAGGACTCTGGCTGTCTTTTCCCAACCAGTTCAACTATTTTGAATGACTGACTAATTGATTTCTTTTTTTTTTTTTTTTAAGATTTTATTCATTTATTTGACAGAGACAGAGCGCAAGCAGTGAGGATCAGCAGAGGGAGAGAGAGAAGCAGGCTTCCTGAGGATCAGGGAGCCCGATGCGGGGCTCGATTCCAGGACTCTGGGATCATGACCTAAGTTAAAGGCAGAGGCTTAACCCACTGAGCCACCCAGGCACCCCTGACTAATTGATTTCTTAACTGGAACGGTTAATATTAGACAAAAGTATTGACTAAAATTCTAGTACCTGGAGTCCCATTCACATCAACATAAAAATATGAATGAAGGGGAGTTATTATTTAATGGATATAGAATTTCAGTGCTGTAAGATTAAAAAGTTCTGGAAATCAGATATCTTAACACTATTGAACTGTACACTTAAACTGGTGAAGATGGTCAATTTTAGGTTTTGGGAATTTTACCCACAATCTTATAGACAAATAGATAGAGATACAGATCTGAAAGAGGAAGGAAATTAAATTTTATTGTCACCCAGTAAGGTTTGCAATTTGTATGTATAATAATAATAATATCTACTGCATACAGTAGTTAGTGGTTTCAATAGGCAAGTACGTAAGTACCTAAATGCTCATTTATTATCTAATTTTTTAGAAGATTTTATTTATTTATTTAACAGAAAGAGAGATCACAAGTAGGCAGAGAGGCAAGGCGGGGGAGGGGGAGGGCGGGGAGGGAGAAGCATGCTCCCCCTGAGCAGAGAATCTGATGCGGGGCTCCACCCCAGGACCCTGTTCTGACCTGAGCTGAAGGCAGAGACTTAACCCACTGAGCCACCCAGGCACCCCTGCTATCTAATTTAATCCTCACAATAATCATATAAAGAAGTCACTGTTGTCATTACTATTATTATTTCAATTCACTGATAAGTAAACTGAGCCAGTGTTGGAGAAGTTCCAGCACTAATCCCAAGTCATCTGAGCTGAGATACACGCCCATTCAGTTTCTCCTGAGTATAAGCGCCCCACCATCAGTCAGGCTGCTTTTCCAAAGTTTATTACCAGAAACTACTGCCCTCATTTCACAGAAACAGAAACTGACACTCAGAGTTAAGAAAATGGTCCATCACCATGAAGATAGCAAACACACAGTCCAGACACAAATTTAGCCTCTCTCGTTCCAAGGTCTATGTCTGAGCCATAAACTTGAAGATGCTCTCAGGAGAAAATCTCAAACGTTATTGGCCTCAAAATCCTTTACAATCTTAACAAGTATTGAGGTAGCTAAAGGACATGTATTTGTGTGATTCTACCCATTTACATTTACCTCCAATTAACAGTGCCCAGGAGAACTTTCTATGGTGAAGGAACATCTGTAGATTGGCACTGTACATTGGGGCAGCCACAGGCCACATAGGGCTGGTGTGGTTGAAGAAAGAAATATTTCATTTCATTCAATTAATTTAAGTGTAAATAGCCATATGACACGGGTCTACATGGGAAACCAAAACATATTTTTGGAATGTACTAGAATATGCCCACATTCCACAGGCATCAGAGCCATGGCATCACCAAGCCTAATGTGACCTTTGGGAAACTCTGTTGCACCCTTGGCAATGGCAGCGAGGCTTGCTGCGGGAGCATTCTCCCTCAGAGGCTCCAAGTCTCCAAGGCAGCGGGGATCAAATCAAGAAGTAGAAAGAAACTTGCAAAGTGAAATTCAAGATGCTGGACAAGATGGAAAGGCCTCTCCTCCCTGGAGTCTCCCTCTTCTCCCCTCCTTCCGGAAGGCAGGAAAGAGGAGGCCCTTGGAGGGGGAGAGGAGAGGGCTTCGGAGGGTCTTCTGGGGCAACTCAATCAAAGAAATTATTTTCCCACAGACGAAGCCAAGAATATCTTAATGGCTTTTTCCTGATTGAGGAATAAATCTATTAATTTATGGCCCGGCCCCAAACCGGTTGTGTCAACCCCGCCCACTGCCTTTTAAAAAAAAGTGAGAAGTGCTTCAAAATTCCACTCGTTTTCGTGATCTCCACCTTCTCTCTCCTACTTCTTCTTTATTCACTTCCTTCTTTCCTAATTCACTCTGCTCCATTTTTTACTTCTAACTCTCCTCCTATTTTCAAATAAATCTCCACTTCCATACATGGACGCACCTAAGGAGCTCCCACGTCCCCTGTGCAAAGTGAGGACACCCACACACGCGTCATTGGATGTCCCCAAAGAGAATCAGTAACAGCACGGGCACAGCTCCGCGTGTCCGAGTGGCCCAGTGCATCAGAGAACACGCGTTTTCGCCAACCCTGGGTTCCCGAAAAGCTACGGGGACAAGAGCCCCGACCAACTGTAAATCAAAAGAAAGCAGAGGGCGAGAAGCCAGTGTCAGAGAGACTCACAAGGACTACCGCCGACCGCAATTAACACGCCCCGGGGGTAATTGCTCAATGGCCCGAATTTATGGACTGGGCCACCCCGCTCGCCTGACCTTGACAGCCTGCGACTCCCGGGAGGGGGAGAGTGTCTGGCCCCTTCCGAGGGGGACACAGAGTGGATAAACCGACCCCCTGGGGCTTTCTGTGGCAATTCAGCCCGCCCTTGACTGTGTGACTCTTAATATATTTGAGATCTTAATGTATTTGAGATAAGTAGAGGTGTCACTAGTTCCACGATTTAGATAACGTAGGCGGTGGAGGGAGATGTAAATTACTCCCAACTCCATTTGCGAACTGCCTGTCCTTCAAAGACTTAATTAACCTTTCTTTGCCGTGGTTTATTCATCTGTAAAATGGGGACACTGTAGGTCATCACCTAACTGGAATTTGGTAAAAAGCAAGTAAGTTAAGTTTTTACAACAGTGCCTGGCACAGAGGCACGCAACAATCCACTACGTGTGAATTAAAAGTTGTGCCCTCTATTATTAAAGCTGAGTTAGGCTAAACCGTCCTTTGAGGTCCTAGAAGGACACACTCCATGACACCGGTCCTGGTGACACCATGAATAAAGGGACCTGTGAAGCAAGGCAGTCACTCACAGCTCCTGTGCCCCGGTGTGACCCCGCCTGGGAAAGACTGTGGACACGCTTTGTGCTAACCTGGCAGGAATGAAGCACGAGCACTCAAACCTCTGGTCTTGCCCTGCTTTGGCCCTCTGCCCCGACCGTCTTCCCGCCTCCTCCACTACCCAAGGCGCAAGGAACTGTCTCAGTTTGTCCCGACTTTTTCATGGGCCCTTTCATTGGCCACGGTCCCACTCGAAATAGAATGAAGTCTGGGCCCACAGGCGGAGGACCGAACCCAGGCCTCGACGTGAAGCTGGGAGGAAGCGGCGTCTTGGGGACACCGCGGGGCCTTACCTGTCCGCGCTTGGGGCCACGTAGTCCTACACCGGGCCTGGAACCCCACCCTGTACCCCCTGTACCGAGGCCACACTCCCAGGACGCGGTATAGACGCGCCCCGCTCCCAGGACGACCGAACACAGGCCTCGGAGCCAGTACCCTAGGCTTGCCCGGCTGGGTCAGGGCGGCGCAGCCGGCACCCACCTCCCCGCAGGACTTTCATTTCCAGCCGCGCCCTCCCCGGGAGGTTAACGGCCTGAGCGCGGTAGAAAGGAGAGGCTCGTGGGCACCATACTTGGCCGCGGCGCCTACGGCCCCAGCTCGCGGCCTCGGGGGCTTGCCGCGGGGCCCCATCCTTCTGGTGCGCGGGGCTCTGGAGCCAGAAAGTGTACACAGACCATAAATTTCCTGCCCCGCCCGGCGCCGGGGCCCTCGCTCCGGCCCTGGGAGCTGCGGCCGGTGGCAAAGCGCTGCTGGGACAGCCGCAGCTCCAGGCCGGTCGCATCCCGTCCCCCGCCGCACGGGCACCAGAGCAGCGTGAGGACTCGGGTCCCAGCCCGCCCGAAGCTCCCGGCCCCGGCGTAGGAGGAGGAGGCGGAGACAGGCGAGGCCTGGGGGAGGCCCGGTGAGGACCGAAAGGGAAAGGAGTGACTAGGAGCACAAAGGGGGAAGCTTCTGTGACTCTAGACTACTCGTCTCTTTCCATCTTGAAGTGGAGGGGACAGTAACTGCTCCTGATGCTTTTGTAGTGAACTCTCCTCTCCTTGGATTGTCGACCTTGTACGCCAGCCAGGGCCCACCAGGAATGCGCTTTCCCTGGGGGGGGGGGGGGGGGCAGTGGTGCAGCAAGAAGATTCTTACTGGATTTTTCTGTGATGGTGTCTACTCGGTCAATGTAAAGAGGATATCTGAAATAATGAATGGAGTAATTCACTAAAAAAGAGAGCAGAGCTTTTCTTTGAACTCTGTACCTTTCGTTTTCTTTGAAGAGAAAGGGAAGTCCTCCAGTTTAGGACTGGGACAAGAAACTGGTGGGCTTCAGGGTCTGAGGCATGGCCACGCCCCTTGCCAGCCAGGATCCTGATCAAATTACCCAACCTCTCTGCTTCTTAAATTGGATATCTGACAGATTGGAAGAACAATATCTTCTCGTCCAGCGTGGCTGAGAAGGTTAAATGAGATACAAGACCTTCAATTCTTGCTTTAAAGTGGGCAACAACTGAGTCTGTTTCCTCCGTTTTCATTTGCATGCCCCCCCACGCCCCGCCTTGGGTGATTTCCAAGTAAAGATGAGTCCAGGACAGAAGAAATTAGCACCGTAATGGTGGTAACAGTGGTGATAGCTTAATAACCATTGTCACTTAGTGAGCACCTTCTGTTTGCCCGGGTAAGCGTGCCCACGACGGTGCCTGCGTCTGTGACTGCGCGCCGAACCGGACATGCTCCCCTAACCTATGCAGAGCAGATATAGAACTGCCTCCAGGTTGCCGAGCAATCTGACGTGAAGAAAATGGGAAATCATAGTGGGAGAGCTGGACAGGACTCAGGAGGCAGGATGCGTATCCTCCCGACCATTCCTCTGCGATGAGAAAACAAAAAGAGGGGAAAATGACTGAGAAAGAAAGGTTCCGGTAGCTAAAATTGTTAGTACAGACCACGCACCTTAGGGCGCCTTCCTTTAGCTCCCGACAGAAGCAACTGATGGTCTCTAACTCAGAGCCCTCCAGCACACAGTAGGGGCTCAGGTGGTGGATAATATGGGTGTGGATGGATGACACCAAGGTTCTGGGTGGCCCCTATGCACCTGGACATCACTCTTGGCTCCTGAACAATGCTTCCGATGAAGATGGCATCTTTGTGCCTTTTTAAAAAGAATCTTAGGGAACCATTCAGTTTTTTAATAATAATGATAATGAAATAACTGCCTTTCAATTCATTTTGGGTCATGGAGGAGTCTGGAGTCCACAGTCTCTGGAGCAGCCTGGCTGCGGGATAACTAAAGTCACATACCTCATGGACAGGCACCATATCCAATCACTTGCCCTAGTTCCCCCAGAACCCAACCATCCTGGCTCAGCTCCTCTTAAAATCCTACACGGAAGCTTTCACCATCTCAGGATGAAAGGAAGAGCCTGGTACAGGGAAACAAAAAAAAAGGGAAGGGGTTGGGATCCCCAGAGCAAGAAGAAGAACAAGGGAAAATGGAGAGAGAAGGAAATGGAAACATTTACATTACAGTCAACATTCAGTTTTAAAATTGTGTGCCTCAGAAAACTCTTTAGTTTGACTTTTTTCTAGTGTTTCACCCACTCGTTCAACCACAAAATGCATTTTCAGGGAGAAAAGTCAACGGTGAAGGCAGAGACCTCGCCAGAGATGGAAACAAAGGGATTTGGCTTAGATCCCTTCGGAGGACCTTAGGCGGCCTTACATGGCGATTTTCTGGGCACCTTCCACCCGCGCGGCCGATGGGGACACCAACCCGAGCGAGGTGGTGACATGAGGGCCCTCGCTGACCCTGGACGGGGCGCTGGGAGCCAGCGGGTTGGGGATCCGGGAAGACAGAGGTCTTGGGAGCGCTCACCACCTAAACGAGTGTTGAACGGGGCTCAGAGCAGGCTCCCTCCTTCCCAAAAAAGGCTTGAGGCTTCAAGCACGGTCTGCGCAGGGTGCAGGACGCAGGGAGATCCGGACCGCACCGAGTCCGGGGACACTCCTTTGGAGGGCATGTGAGGCCTCTGATTCTCTCCATAGAAGGATCCAGAAAATGGCCAGATGATCAACGGATGCCTGTGGGGATTGCGAGATAAGGACTCCTATTCAGTCATTCAGTCATTCATTCGTTCATTCATTGGCTCTTTCCTGAGCTCGCATCCTGTGCTGGAAAGTGCGGGGTGCACTCTGCACCCCATTCCGACTAACAAAAATAAACAGCCCTGACAATTCAGCGCGGCTGAAATTTGCTGACCTTGAAGTCGTCGGAGGCGAGTGGGGGTGAGGGTAGCTTGGGACCTCGGCGAAACTCACGGACGCGTTTGGGCAGCAGAGGGAGAAGGCAAGGTGCAGATTCACAGCCGCCGACCAGCCGCCCTCCGCGGTGCGGAGACACACTCCCGCTGTTCCCAGCGCCCAGAGAAGCACACAAAGCTTCTGGCTTCCGCGTTGGTCCTCACGTTGACTGCTAGCGAGATGACCGTGGACGAGTCACTCGATACACAAAATGAGGCCCGTGGGCGCGCGACATTCTACAGAAGAGCGTGCGCGAACGAGCGCGCCCGTCATCTGTATGGAGCGCTGCTTGGGAACTCGTTTCCTTGCAGAGCAACGGACTTAGTATCGGGGACCCTTGTGTATCCTCATCCAGATGATTTGGGACTTCCAAGTCGGCTCCTCCCTGGGTCACCCTTCGGCAGCTCCCGTGCCTTGCTGCTTGGCTTCTTCTGATGTTTACAATGGTAATCACCCGATCCCACTGTTCCTGAGGATTCACCGGGACTATAAATAACCGAAAGGACCACACTAATGTGTTCCTCATTTATTCAGTCAACACTTCTTGAGGTGCCTTCCCTGTCTGAAGCGCTAGGCTAGGTGCTAGAATTACTCCCATGGTGAAGCAGAGCCCAACCCTGCCCTCGAGAAGCAGAGGGGGCCTTTTCCCAGCTAAATGGACCCTTAATATCCTATTTCCGTTTTGAAGTCTCTCCCTCTATGCCATTAAGAACTTAATAAAATCCCAAAATGCCATTTGTCCTGATGTGATCTCAACAGCGGGCATATATTTTTTCCTCCTGGGGCCCCAGATACTTGCTTAGGTTTCCCTCAAATCTGAAGTGTCGGAAAACTCCGGCTCCTTCCCCTTCCAACTGCTAAGGAAAACTCCCAACCACATCTACCAGGACGGTCTTGAGCACCCGCCGTGCGCACAGGGCCCTACCCGGAAGTGTCTGAAGGGTGGAGAGGAAGGGATGCCACTGGGCTTCTCATGGAGTCTGAGCTCAACCTCCATGGACACGCTCTCCAAACACTCCAGTCTACTCTTTAAAAGGTCTCCCTGGAGGGGCTCCTGGGAGGCTCAGTCGTTGGTTGTCTGCCTTCGGCTCAGGTCATGATCCCAGAGTCCTGGGATCCAGCCCCACATCAGGGTCCCTGCTCCAGGGGGAGCCTGCTTCTCCCTCTCCCACTCCCTCTGCTGTGTTCCCTCTCTCACCTCACCGTGTCTCTCTCTGTCAAATAAATACATAAAATCTTTTTAAAATAATAAATAAAAATTAAATAAATAAAGGATTTCCCTGGGGACCTTGTGACTGCCCTGAATTCCTGAGCCTCCATCTAAGGATTTAATTTCTGGGAGAGTAAGGATTTTCTTGTACTTTTTTCAACTGTGCAAATACTAACAAGGTAATAAATACTGTAATTAACAAACGAAGGGAAGAGGAATATAATAAGCTTATGGCGTATGACATCCACTTTCTCATTTCACATTTTATATTGCCATTAATTCTCACAGCAGTTTCCAAAAATCGAAGTTAGGTGACTCTGATTATTTCCTACTGTAGAGATGAAGAAATTGAAGCCAAATGGTTATATTTCCCATGGTCTCACATTTAGTAGTTGGTGAATGAATGAACGCTTCTTGCGCTCCTTTGGGTTGGGGTCAAGCATGTTCCTTCTGACACCCTCAACTCTGAGCTCCTCCTGCCGGCCTTTCCTCATACCCAGCCCCCAGAAAGAGTTATTGGAGTCACCAAAGCCTTGAGCTCTGGGCATAGGTCAGGCGGTGTAGCCGCTGTCACCTCCATGGCCTTCTATTCCTGGTCTGTCACCCACAGAAGACTGTGCAAAAAGAGGAGGCTCATATCTGCTGGCGGGGACTAGGTCCAAGGGCAGTGGGAGAGAGAAAGAGCTAGCGCAGTGGCTTCCTGACAAGAGCAAAGAGACCTCGAACCCCTTGTGTTGTCCAGTGTCAGCAACCACCGATGCGATTAGAAAATCACCAAGGATGATGCACTATCCCATGAGCGGGGTGTGGTCCCTACCTTAGACACATTAGCAAAGCCTATGGTGGCACAAGCTGAAGGGTGGGGTATCAATGGCCCCCCCGACTGCTGGAGGGTCACATCTCAGGGACTACCAAGACAAAGACCAAGTAGGCCAACTGGAACTCACAGTTCCCCTGGAAGACTCAACACCTCTTATGCCCGTTTTAAAAAGCCAGTGAGTGGTATCAATCCAGATCAGAATCTGTTTCATCAAGTGCATCCCAGAGGACCCCTCTCCTTTTGCTCCTCAGGAAGCACTAACCCCACAGCCTTATCCAAGTCCTGGCATCACTCTCCACGGGACATTGGGCAAATGTCAAGAACCCAGACTCCATTACCCCATCCTTAAAATGAAGAAGCCAGAAGTAATCACACCTGTGAGGACTCCTCTGCTTGTTCATAAAATGACGGAAGGCAGAACATCTAAGGGATCCCAGGGCCAGCAGTAGAGCTCACCTGTCTGAGCTGCAGAGCCTGGGCCTGTTGGAACCCAGGTTGGGGAAGAGGAGGGAATAGCTTAGAAAGTGCACCCCCCACCCCTTGCGTAGCAGTCAGAAAGTCGAAAGGGATGCTGGAAGGGGGGTTGCACTGCAGGTTTTAATACATTCGTGGGGAGAACCTGCCTCATTCATTTGTCTTTAGGACACCGGGCCAACCCCCTCACAACCTCGAAAGGAAGATGCTGAGCCAGATGCCTGCATAAGCACAATTAAATCGGACGTATCTCCCCTAGACCACATACCTGCAGTTAAAGTCCTCGGAAACCCAATAGGTGGAGCTTCACAAAGACCCTGGAGTGTGCAACCTCCTTCCTAAAGGCTAAAGAAGGGGGGGGGTGCGAGGGCCCTTCGTGTTTAGGGTCCTCTCTACCCTCTTTAAAGTAGAGTCGGGCGGTCCTGTGGAGAGGACCGAGTTCTCACTCCTACCCGCTCTTCCTTCTCAAAAAAGGACGAAGGTGGAGTAGACCCTGGGGCCACCGGGAGGACCGTGAGCCTACCTCAGCCTCCTGCCTCACTTCCCCGTCCCTTGCTCCAGAACTGCCCCAGCCCCCTTCCACCCACTGACCCCCAACCTGCCTACCGGGACTGTTTGAGGTCTGCAGGGGCTTGAGGGGAAGTGGAGTCTGATGTGGGAATACATTCCAACTCAACAGGTTAAAAAGCCACAGGGGTTAAAGCTCAATTCTGAAGCACCCCCATAATACCCTAGCAGCACCCCCCCCCCACGCAGGTCCTGGTCCCTGCCCTGCCCTGGGGACCCTTAAGTTCCCTGAGACTGCGACCCACCCACGGCAGTGGAATCTGGGGTCAACTTCCAGTTAGGTTGGCTTCAGGCACCTAGAACAGGGGGGGCCAGAGGGTTGGGCACTTGGAGCTCACCTGCTTGGCGCTGGCCTCAGACCAGAACCCCCGCCAACACCCCACTCCCGACCCCAGCTAGAGGGAGCAGCCACAGGCTAGATCCCAGAGCCACTGGTCCCCTCTGAGGTGCGGAGGGATTCAGAGGAACTGGTGACAACCGGAGTCTGAGCAAGCCCCCCCTCCAGCACACACACGGTACCCACGAATCCTTGCGTGGTAGTGGGGTAAGAACGGAAGGCGATCTCCTTGGCTGGTTTGCGGGCCAGAGCCTCCCTAGGAGACAAGACTAAGCCTTGAAGTGCCAGGGGGCCGGGCAGCTTTGGTCCGGGGAAAGGGGTGGGGAGGGAGGGCCCAGGACAGCGAGGGCCACGCGTTCCCAGCAACTCCGGGCCGCCGGGTCCCTGCCGGCTCTGGACTGCGGCGCCCGAAGGGAGCGGCGCCGGCTTTCAGTGTTTGGTCGGCGAGGCTTGGCTCAGGCAGACTTCTCTGGAGCCCAGCGCCCCACGCACCCATCCTGGTAGAAGGCGGCGTGAGGGTCCTCGCTCTGCTTTGCCGTCTGGAGAAGGGAAAACTTTGTGTGGTTTTGCTCAGAAGAGTCTGAAATGGCCAGTACCTCGTCTCCCCCGGCCGTGCCTGGGTCTGCGTGGCCTCTGGGAGCGTGTGGATGTGTGGCCTACGTGTGTAACTGTGGTGTGCGCGCGGTGCCCCCGAGGCCGTATTAGACCCCCTCCAGTCCCGGGGAGACCCGCGGCCGCCACCCCTCTGCACGCCCGAGCTGCGCCTCGGTAACTTGGCTCCGAGGGCGGGGCGCCGCGGGGACCACTGCGGCTGGGAGGCAGAACCCGGCTCCGACAGAGTTCTTGCTGCTTTTCGGGCGAGTCTCCCGCCGCAAGCGGCTGGAAGCGGGGGTGGCGGCTCGGCCTGGATCCGGGGCCCGCGCACCCGCTGCCCCTTTCGAGTCCCAGCCGGGCGGGCCTAGGCGGGCCTGGAGTGTGCGGAGCTAGCGCGCACGGCCTCTTCTTGGGCGCATTAGAAATCTCGGTCTCCGTTCAAGAATTTCTAGCTTTTCTGGCCGCTCTTGAAAGCACCGAGCGCCAGCGGGAAAATTCCGGATCCCTGGGCCAAGCGAGCAGTCCCGGGATGAGTGGACCCGGCCCGAAACGCGGTTTTTGCTCCCCACTAGCAGGCCGGCCTGGAGAGGGCTCTTCGTCCTTCGGCTGCTCCCCTTCCAAATGAACTTTATAAACTTCTGGACTTGTGATACCCCGTTCCTGATGAAAAGGTGGACGTACTCCGCTGCCCAGAGTAAAGCCCCGCTAGAGGTTCACCGGGAAGATATTCAAGGAGAGGTGGGGGGGTGACGGAGAAAGGGGCACCTCCTGGGAGCCCCCTAGAAGCATCCCCAGTGCCACCCCCAGGGGCTCCCCGCCCAGCGCATTTCCCTCCCGGTACCGCACCTCTGCTGCGCCCTCTGGTCTAGCGGATCCTGGCGGCACTAAGGCCGAACTGTACTTGAAATCACATCATTTCGGTCCTGGGCGATTATTTCCTTTCCTTTTTAAACCCGGGCCCCAGGAGGAGAAATGTAAGGGGAGATTGGGGTAGCGGGCACCTCGAGGGCCTTGTGAGAGGCAGAGTAGCTGCCCAGTGCGTAAAGCACCAATGCCTCCCCAGTCCTCCCCAGCTGAGCTCCTCTACTAGATCCTCCTGAACGCCAGCTCTGGATTTAAGTGACTCAAAATTCCATGACCTTGGGATGTCCTGGTTACAGAATTTCAATATTTCGAGGGTCAGAGGAAACTAATCTTGATAGTGAAGGCAAAAGTGAGGTATCAGGAGAATCCTGCTATTTGGGTAGCAGAGTTTGTGGAATGGAGGAAGAATCCCCCCTCCCCCCAAGGCTAGAACCCAAGCCGGGGTGGAGACTGCTCTGCCGGGAAACTTGGGGCACATTTAAAGATAATAGGTGGCTCACATTCCCTTTTAACTTGAGGTCCCTCCTAGAGCCCTCTACCTCTCTTTTCTCCTTCCTCCACTGGACCACCCTGATCGCTCCCACTCCCCTCCCCACTACACATTCTTCCAGGAGTTCAGCTCCATTTGGAGGCTGGGAGGTTGACTGGGGTAGGGAATGGCCAGCCTTGCACCCCTGTGCTGTGCCAGGCCACTAAAGGCTAAATCTGGGGCCTCTGCTCTAAAATGGAGGTCTTTTAACGTGCCCAAGTCAATGAGTTAAAATGGGGAAGAAGCTAGCCAGATCAGGGAGCCACTAGGAGCCTCCTCACTCCAGTCAGGGGATTGGGATGTGTCCCCGGCTAACTGACCTGAGCATCCCTGGGGGAGCACCACTCTCTACAGAAGAACATCCTACCAGAGAACCAGCTCTTAACCTGGATGGTGGGCCTGTGAGAAGCCCTGTGCCGGGGGCCAGAGTTCAGTGCCAAACAGCCCCATGTGGTCGGGCTTGTCGGCAGTCTGTTTTTAAATCTCCCAAAAGAACTCTATACCAACTCCGGACATTTCGTTTTGAGGAAAGGAGAGCCAAGAGAGGACAGGTCTTCAAACTTTCAAAAACAAAATAAAACAGGGACGCCTGGGTGGCTCAGTTGGTTAAGCGGCTGCCTTCGGCTCAGGTCATGATCCCAGCGTCCTGGGATCGAGTCCCACATCGGGCTCCTTGCTCAGCAGGGAGCCTGCTTCTCCCTCTGCCTCTGCCTGCCACTCTGTCTGCCTGTGCTCACTCCTGCGCTCTATCTGACAAATAAATAAATAAAAATAAAATCTTCAAAAAAAATAAAACAAAAAACCTTAAATGGCCCATCCTAGTTGCAGCCCATCCTAGTTGCAGTGTACAGGCAAAACAGGTATTTCAGTGGCAGTGTGGTGGGGAAACAGCCGCTGGGCTCCTGGCTGCTTGGGGGTGGGGGGCTTCAGAGAGATTCACTGGGCACCAGCAGGGGCTTAACTGCAGGGAAGATTGTGTGCCTGTGGAGGGGGTTGAGATGCAGTTTTGAGAGCCAGGAGGTCTGAGCTCCGGTTTGGGTTATTGCTGGGTATGATCTTGAACAAGTCACCTCCCTGCCCCATGGTTGTTTGGGCGCCTTTAAAACTTTCTCCGGCCCAGCCTTTCCAGCCCCGACCACTGTGATTTGTCTGTCTTTTCCTCCAGAACGCTACCTCTTGCCCTGAGACATCCTGAGCAAGGGGCGGTTTTTGTTGGAACTGCCTAAAAGTTCTGCTGTGGACTTCGGACTTTGAGTGGCCGCTCTTGTAAGTACCCACAGTGGCTAAACTGGCCACCTCCCTCACCATCTTCTCCACTCCAAGTCTGGATACTCGCCAGCGAAGGAAAGGCGACGGGCCCACTCAGTGTCCTGACTCAGGGTGGGGAGGCCATCTGCCCCAAGAGCCTAACCGATCCTGTGACCACCTCTGTTTTCTGGCCACACTCAGGGTCATGGAACACGAGTTCAGTGTCCAGGAAGCAAAGCTTATGGCCAAGGAGGCCTCTGAACTCGAAGCCTATCTCTGCAGCAAGGTGGCTCTGAGGTTGCAGGACTTCCCCCAATCCCAAAAGCCCTAATCCCCAAAGCCCTAATCCCCCACCTCCAGCTGCTGTGCCCTACTGTGCCGGAGCGCAGCTGATCCCCGGCTCTAAGGGCAGCAGGGCCCCAGCACACCAAGCGGCCTTTACAAACCGTAGTAAACATTTTATTTACAAGTTCATGGCGTCCTAAGTGCAGCTCGTCTTTGCGCCACGACCCCGAGTGCGGGGGAGGAACTGTTTCGTCCGACACTTCACAGTGTGAACTGCTCGCTGCCGGGGAGTTTGGGCCGGCTCCGGGTCCTAGGGCGGGGGGACTGAGGCCCCCTGGGCTCTGGGCACCAGCGCGGCAGCGACGGGCAGGTGGGACCTTGGGCAAGGTCGCTCCGCTGCGGCGTCTCGGGTCCCGGCCCCGCGGCCAACACAAAGCAGGCGCAAAATCCAGCCCACCCTGGGAGGCTGGGGGCAGCACGGGGGCCCCGGGGCCCTGCCTCCTGCAGTCTACAGGCCGCCCAGCGGTGCCTGGGCGGGCTCGGGGCTCTGCGGAGCGCCGCTGAGGATGGGCTGCGGCGCCGGCAGTAACTCCGAGGCGCCGCCGCCCCCGCTCCCCGCGCCGCCGCCGCCGCCGCCGCCGAGGCTGGCGAAGCTGAAACCGCCGCCGCCGCTGCTTCCCGCGCTCCCGCCGCCGCTGGCCGGGAGGAGGGCGCCCGCGGCCGAGGCCTTGATGACCGGGGTCTGGTGCAGAGACCGCTCGGCCCCCTCAGTCCGCTCCGTGTCGCTGGGGGCCAGGTCCAGAGACTCGGAGTCGCTGCTCTCGCTCTCGGCCTCGCCCTCCGAGCGGCTGAGGCTCCGCTCCTCCTGCTCGCCATCGGCAGCCGCTCCTCCGCCCGACGGCTTCTCGCCCGCCTCCTTGTCCTTGTCCTTCTGGGCCTGCGCCTCCTTGGAGTGCCGCCACTTCATCCGCCGGTTCTGGAACCACACCTTCACCTGCGCCGCAGCACGTGGGGAGACAAGAAGGGACACGGAGATGAGACGTGGGCTCGCGACGCTCGGCTCGCGCGCAGCCTGGAGCCCGGGGCCCCAGTACCTTTGCCACTAGCCGGGCACTGGGCTCGGCTCAGGCGCCGAGAGGCAGCCCAGGAAAACAACGACCTCGCCGGGGACCCTCGCCTAGGGAACCCGCGAGAACTGTTTCCCAAAATGTAAACCTCCGGACCGGGTCCTGAAATAACCTGGATGTTTCCAAAAGGCGGAGTCCTGCACCTCGCCCTCAAACTAAGCGATTTCTGTTCCAAATCAATGCTTCTTAACCCCACTTGAGCCAGGACTCCCCAAGAATCTGATTAAGTTATGGACCCTTGGCCCAGAAAAAAAAAAAAAAAACCCAGGATTTCAAGGGTTTGGTGAATCAATGTTAAGAATTCCAGCAAAGCTGCTCCCTCCTCAGCTGCCAGCCCCAAGACAAGTTGCTACAAAAGCAATTCTTAAGGAGAAACCTTGGGAAACACAGAGGGGAAAGAGGGTTCAAAGAGTTAATCCCAGGGGTGTGGGGGCATTGCCGGACCATCAATAGAGGAGCATTTCCTTGGCATGTGTGCACTCAGAAGCTGATAAGGACCCTGCCCCTGGCGGGGATGAACTCATCCTTCTGCAGGCTTCGAATATGGTGGCACTGGACCTGTGCAAAGTGGAGGAAGGGAGTACAGAAGGGATGGGGTGGATAATCTATATAAATATATACAGTCCCCTGGGGGACCCAATGCTGTTCACACAAGTCCCAGCTTCCCTTTTAAAAATAACATCCACAGCTGGTGGAAAAAGGCTGGGCTCTTCCAGTGTGTGTTGGGGAGGGGAGTTGTGTAATGGAGGACAGAAAGACAAGGGGGAGCGAGGGGGACCCTAAAGGAGCTATGAAAAAGTACCTGCCTTTGACTTCTGCCCTACTTAGAACATTGAGCCCCCAGGGAGCAAGGTCACCGCTGTGGGGTTTGGAAGAACGGTGACTTTTCTATTTTCAAAACCCAAAAAGAGTCCAGTCCTTGAATTGGAGGAAAGGGGAAAAAATGAATGCAGAAACTGAATTCCAACAGGACGGATTCACCAGTGTCCTGAAAAAAAAAAAAATTCAAGGAGGCCGAACCTGCTGAAACACTCTTGGGTATTCTAAGAAAATCTTTCTTTCTCTCTCTCACTCCCCTGCCCCCCCCCCAGAGATTTTTCTTGAGAGCTTATGCCCTTAGAAAGTCGGCCGGACTGGGGCTGCTGCTGTGTCCACTCCTGGCCCCGCTGGGGCTAAGTCATTCCGTTTGAAATGATGTTTTCACTTCCTCACAAATGGGGATTTCACAATCCCGCGGCAGCAGCAGGACGAGGAGGGAGGAAGGACGGGGAGGAGGAAAAAAAAAAAAAAAAAGAAAGAAACCAACAATCTCTTGACTTTGGATTTTTATCTCTTCTGAAATAAACTGCCTCCTACAGCGAACGGCACTACAGTCGAGTACGTAATTATTATCTCCTGCGGCCTATTCGCTTTCTCCGCGGCCCTTTCGCCTGTTGGCCAAAATAAACAGGCTGTACTTGTTGACATACATCTTTGGGGATGGGCTATTCTTTCCGTCCTTCTTCCCCTCCCAGCCCCCCCCCTCCAGACTCAGTTTCGACGCCTACAGTGTCTCCAGAAATTCAGGACCCTGCGTTCCCGGGCAAATGCGGAGTGGGCCGGGTGGAGGGAGGCCTGGGGCCAGGCCGCGCGGCTGCTGCCCACCACCCCGCGAGGGGGCCGGGCCGGGCGCGGGAGCCGGAGCCCGCTTACCTGGGCGTCCGTGAGGCCTAGCATCGCGGCCAGTTGCTTTCGGTCGGGCTTCGTCACGTACTTCTGGATCTCAAACCTCTTCTCCAGGCCTTTCCTCTGCAGGTTGGAGAAGACCGCCCGCGACCAGGAGCGCTTCCTTTTGTAGGTCTGCGGCATGGTGTCCTTCGTAAGCACCGCGTAGGGACCTGCCGCCGGGCGGTGGCGGGAGCAAGAGAAAGACAGGGGGGCCGCGTCAGTGCCCCCGTCCCGGGACTCGCCCGCGCTGCGTGAGACGGTTTTGCGTGAACAGCGGCCCCCATTCAGAAAGCCCTTCACGCAGACGCGGAATGGCCTTTCCAAAGAGGAATCCTACAGCTCAGACTTCAGGCTCAAGGCCGAAAGCGAGGGTGGTGTGAAGTCCCGCGCTTCGTCCATTAATTCTAAAGAAAAAACATAAACCTAACGCGTGGCCTGTGGGGCATGCCAAAAGTAGGCGAAAATGTCCCCTGGGCCTGAAGGATGGGGAGATGACAGCTTTGACTCTCGCGTGTGTACGTGTGTACGTGTGTGTCTGTGCACGTTCTTGCCAACGTGCGAGCAGACGGAACCTCTTGGACAAAGTGTTTGAGGTCACTCCTAACTCTCTGTGTGTTAAAAAGCAACACCTCTTGCTGCATTTTCAAGCCACTCTCTGGCGAAAAGACTAGGGAAAGCCCCTTCACCGCACCCCGCCCGCCCACGCACACACTTTCTTTGCACCCCCAGGCCCCCCACCCATCCCCCGCCCCCAGGGAGCGGACGGAAGAGTGAGCTAGCTATCTGAGAACTCTTTCGGTTTCTGTCTCCGGACTTGGTAGCCTCCTGCACCAGCTCCGGGATTGGGGCACCGCTGTGGCCACGTGAGGCGTCAGTCCTGAGTCAGTCGACTTGCCCCATTAAGCCGTCGCTCGGGAGGGTTTCCGTACCTGGAAACGTGTCTTGAAACTGATGCTGAACTGAATTCCTCGGATTCGAGCTTAAGGGACTCAGGATGGCAGAAGCCTCGTTAATGGGATCTAGAGACGCGAAGAACTGCCCGGCGGACGGCTGCAGGCCGGGGAGGTGCACCCCTGCGGGCCGCCCGCTGGTTAGCAGGGAGGTGAGGTCTGGAGAGGAGGGAAAAGAAGAGCTGGTTACACCTCAGGCAAAGCCACACTCTCGGGCTGAGTTGTGCCTCCCATCCCCCTCGATTGGGTTTTCCTGGAGCAAAGTCAGGAGAGACCCTTGTCTCCGCGCCAAAACCCCTCTCTCCCGACAGTGGCCAAGGGGCCATGCGCAAAATGTTCCTGCGTGTAGCCCACGCGTCCACGTCCACACATACAGCAAGGAAGGGCTTTGCATAAAACGTCCAAAAGGAAGTCACTTCCAGGTGCTTGGCTAGAATTCCACAGACCTGCCCCCTCCCCCGTGAAGGAGCCCAACTCTGCTTTCTCTTGGGAGCCGAGGCTCTATTTTGTTTATCTACATTCCTTGAGTGGAATTCCACTAGAAATCAGATAAATGCAAGAGAAAGTGTTCCCCCCAAAGGGCTTTCCCTCTCAAATTAATATAGCTCTCTCTCTCCATACGAGATTCAAGAGACAGATGATAGTCATTTCAGCAAATATTTAGACCAACGATTTTTATGAATAATGATTCCGGGACGTGCGTTTTTAAAGCATCCCTGGAATCTTTTTTTTTTTTTTTTAACGCAGAGCAGGTTAGTTTTAAACCTATCGTTTCACAGTCTCCTTATAATTCACTCTCTTCTCCCTCATTTTACCCGTTTGTCCTTAATTGTGCAAATACTCGAAGGCATCCCAAATGGCCCTGGGACCGGGGAGTGAGTGAGCCAGGGCCATGGTCAGAGGCCTGGAGCCTCTCGCCCAAGACCTACCTCTCAGCGTGTTGCCTTCCTTGACTTTGGGGTCAAATTCTGCAGACAAAATGCGATCAATTCCAAATTTGAGGTCCTTGCTAGAGGGGGCCGGGGCCGAGCCGCTGTGCGGGGGGTTTGGGGCCACCCGCGCCCCGGAGACCGGGGGCTGCAAGGCGCCAGCCCGGGGTGGAGGCGGAGGCTGGGGCTGCTGGGGCGGCTGTTGCTGCTGCTGCTGCTGCTGCGGGTGATGGTGGTGGTAGGCGGCTGAGAGCGGAGACAGCCGCTGCGGGAAGCCAGCCGGGACTTCGGAGGGCGCCACCACCGGGGTGGGTCGAAGCGGGGATCTGGCGGCCGCTTGGAAAGAGGCGTGCGGGTGAGCCGAGCCCAAGTGCGCGGTGAGGGCGGCGGCCGAGGCCCCCGCCAGACCCTCGGCGGCCGCCCCTGGCTCCCCCACGCCGGCGTGCAGGATGTCCGCGATGCAGAAGGAGGGTTTCTTGACCGCGGCGGGGTCCAGGGGGAAGGCGCAGCCGCCCGGGCCGGCCGAGGAGCAGTAGGCGGCCGACCAGAGGCTGAAGTTGGAGGCGTAGAAGGGAGCCAGCCCGGCGGCGAACATTCTGGCTGGACGCGCCGAGCTGCCGCCGCGGCCCGGCCCGGCCCGGCCGAGTGGGTGGGTGGGTGCGCGGGGGGAGAGCGCCGAGCCCCGGAGCCAGCGGCAGCCCAGCCGGGGACGATCCGCTTTCGCTTCTCCGGCGGCACTGAAGGCAGGCCGGGGAGCCCTAGCGCCGCCGAGGCAAGAGGCGAGGCCCGGATCCCGGCCGGCCACAGCCTCGGCCCCTGGCCTCACTTTGAAGGCGGCGCGGCGCCCGCGCTCCCGGCGGGCTGGAGGCGAGCGAGGGGCGCTGGGGCGGCGGGGCGGCGGGGGCCGCGGCTCCGCACAGGCCGGGGAAGCCGGGGACACAGGGGCCGGGCACAGAAAGAAAACCCAAGCAGCTAAGCCCTAAGAGCTAAATTTAAAACAACAACAATAATAATCCGTTAGTTTAAAAAAAAAAAAAAGTAATAAGAGGAAAAAAAAAAAAAAACTCCTCTCTAAAAACTCCCAAAGTTTTGGCAGGAGCTTCGGAGTCCGACCCAGGGTAGGACCTCGATCCGGGCGCTCATTGGCCATCCTCCTGACCAATGGGAGCGGGGCGTGGAGGGGAATTGGGAAAGAGGGGCGTGGCCCACCGCCTCGGCCACGCCCCGGCCACGCCAAAGTGTTTGCTGCTGCCGCGTGGGCTGAGCGCGGCCCCGCGCGTAACGGCCCGGGCGGCGACTCCAGGGAGTTCTGAGCCTCCGCTAACCTCTGCAGCTCCAAACCGGCCTCGGACGTAGAGAGTTGGTCCCACCAGAGTCGCTGGTGCTCCCGTGTATTTTCACGGGTGCAAAGCCCGCCTCCTGGAGCACGGGGGCGGCCCCCTCGGTTCCCTCGGGCCTGATTGTCTTCGCTCTGCCTTAATCCGGAGAGTCAGCGTCCTGTTCCTTCGTGGGCTCCCGCTGCCCAGCGGCTCCGCTCGGAGCTCCGGCGCGGGAAAGCTGCGGTCCAAAGCCCCCGCCCAGCTTAGCCCTGCGTCCGCCTCGCGGCCTCGGAGATCCTCAGGGGACAGAGGAGGGGCGGTCGCCAATTAGCTGCAGTCCAGGCTGTCACCCAGCGACAATGTGGACGAGTAACTTTTCAAACAAAGTAAGATGGATGTCTCCGAACCTCTCCCTCGGACGCAGCCAAACCCTCTCCCGAGCCTCAGGCGACAACCAAACAGGCCGCTGTCCGAAACCCGGGAAAGCGGCACGCGCGTCCCCTCCTCTGCTGCACCTCGTAGGAAATGTCACCCTCCCGGCTCCACCGCATCCCCAGATCACGTGGGGCCCATTGTTTTGCAAGTGCCCACAAGAGCACATTTCCTTGGGGTTAAATACCACTTTCAACCCCTTGGGCCTGGTCGCAGAAGAAGTTGCAGTGGAGACCAACGCCGTCCATTCGTGCTTTGGGTCTTTAGAGCGCTGGGTGGATGTAGGAGGGTTTTCTGCAACATCAACATCTCTATTTTAAGAGTTCGTTCTCTTTTAAATTACGGTCAGAATGGATTTCCCCACCCCTCTCCCAAACAAACCACAGGCCACCCAGATGAGCTCTTCTTGCACATTTTCAGGAAGAAAATAAAATAATAACAATAATGAAACCACGTAATCTTTTGTTTTCGATTGCCCTAATAAGCATCTCCTAATTGAACCTCTGCTTCTGCCGCATGTCTCTCCCCTTCCCCCAAAAGACTTTTAATACAATTGCATTAAAGCTTCTGTGACATTTCCCATTTCACTTCGTCCCAAAGAGGTCTTACCAAATCAACCCAGGAAGGCAACTGAATTTGCCATACCTAGGCCAAATTCAGGATTTGGGCTGCTTAAATTTATGTCTAGTGGTTTCTGGCCTCTTGTCGCAGATGCTGTCATTTTAAGCTTTTGACTTTCTCCAGGAAAGGAATCAGTCACTGATCAATCACTTCTTCCAGGCAGCCCTGGGACGCGCCTGTCCCCTACTGTGCCTCCATCAGCTCCCTGTCTTTCTCCCTCTCTGGGTCGCTCTTTTACTGAAGGGTTTTCGTGACTTGCTCTTTGCTGCAGGGACAAAGGTGTTATTTCCAGAGATGATAGGAAGTGGATGGATCTCTCGAGGACACTGGCATCTGGGGCAAGAGATCCGGGAAGACCAGACCCGTTTCTAGCCAGAGGCAAAGGAGTGACAGGTATAAGGCCGCTTGGGACATTGGACCCTTCTTCAAGTGCCCCAGTGGGGGTGTTGCAGACAGCGGCGGGGACTGTTACGGGACTCCGCTGGAAGGGTGAGGCCTTCACAGCTCCCAGGGACAGTCACCAGCACGAGTGTGTGTGGGAGCGGGCATAAACCCCCTTTTCTTTTTTCTAGTGTCACTTCTAATTCCAATTTGACTGCAGACATTCAAGCAGCGGCGCCTAAGTTCAAACTCAAGATTCTAAAGGAGGCATATTTAGGCCTCACCCCGCCTTCCGCCCCCAAATAAGACGCGTCCCTCGGGGGTGGGCGCGGGGTGCAGTCTAGGCGGAACGCGGACCCTCTGAGTGTCCCGAGGCACCTATGACCCGCTTCTGTAGCATTTCAAGGCCCAGAGCAAGGGGCAGGCGGGGCGGAGACGAGACCCTGCAGCAGGATTCTCCTGCGGACTCCTAGCCCCGCTGCGCACTCCTTCTCTGTGTCCCCCGAAGGCCGCGGCTTGGTTCTCAATTGCAACTTCGCGCGCGCCCCGCTGCTCTTCCAGGCCTTCGGGTCCTTGGCAACCGCGCCAGCGCCATCCGGGCCTACCCGGAGCTCCTGGAGGGAAAGGCCAAAAAGGAAACCTGTGAAAGGACCCCCTGCTTCCCCCACCGCTCCCCACCCCTTCCCCAGGGGTGACACACACCCCTTCCCCAGGATCAGGATCAGGTCTCAAGGCTGCGGGCCCCTCGCCCTCTTCTGAGCCCGCTGACTCCCCTCCTCCTGACTACCCACCCCCCAGAACCAAGAAAGCAGCAGGAAACCCCGGGCTCGCCGGAGTTCAGGTCATCTCCTGTTTTTTGATGGGCTCAAACTCGTACTAAATGAGCGGATGTGCCTGCGAGATTGGTCTCAAAATAGAAGCGGCGTTAGTATTTTAGGATACTGCAGAAATCCTTATTTCTTCCGGAGAAAAACTCTATAATGACTCCTAGCACTTCCCCTTTCAATATTTGTGCAACTTTATCTCCACCGACAAGTTGCTCTGGTGACGCAAATCCGCCCTTGTGTATTACAACTACCAAAATAAATGCACGGAAATCAATTCCCTTCTAGCAATGAAAATATAAATATACAGCTGCGACTTTCCCCTTTAATCTTTGCTTTCCGAGCGGCTCCGAGCTGTGGCGAAATGAACTGGTCCAGAGCAATTGAGACGGGCGGGGAGGCCCTGGGGGCAGAGAGGCGAGGGCTTCCCGGGGCCTGGTAGCCGCGAGGCTCCCCGCTCCAGTAGCAGCCGAGAGCGCCTCACTTCACCGAATCCACTTGAGCTTAAATGGGGCCGCGCTGTCTTTGAGGAAGCTCATCTGTAAAGACAATTTCGTCAGAGGCTGCAAAGCTCTGCTGGCAAATTACAATGAAAATAGAGCAAAAGAAGTAGTTGTTGATACTGAAAGGCCACAAGGGCAGGGGTTTTTGATCAATTCTGATGGCTGTCTTTAATGCATTCAACTCTCCCCTTCTCTTTTGCTGGGTAGACTCACCGCCAAAAAAAAAACAAAAAAACTGATTTCACATACTGGGAAAGGACAATGCCAGATAAGGCCTGTTTTGTAATGAAACACTTTTGTTTATGGCGACCTAGGATTGAAAGTAGGGACCTAAATCAGAGGTCAGTGCATTGACAGGAGCAAGAGATGGGTCTCCTTACCCTTTGGTTGTCCTTGTCTTTACACCCCCCATATTGAAATCACCAGTGCAAATTCTTGTCCTAAACCCTAGGACTCAGATACGCACCAACTGAGCATAGAAACTCAAAGAGAGTGACTGTTGACCTTTGTTTATTGAAGTAACCTAACTCTGTGAGGGCTTGAGCTGTCCAGATCTTCTATCTCCTTTTGTTTTTCTTTTCTCCTCCTCCTCCTGCCCCCCTTTCTTCTTCTTCTTTTTGTACTAGGCAAAATAATGTGCAAGGCAGTTGCTCTGTGGACTTGGGACTCTTCCACCCCCCTTTATTTTGAATATTATTTCAATCACGGTACCTCCTGGTTTCAAAGAAAAAGAAGGGAATAATTAAATATTCGCAGTCTGGAAAGAGACGGGAAACATAGCTACCCAGCTGAGGACAGAGAGATTGCCAGTAATGCAGGAATCTGCGTGTATTCTGCCTTCATTTTTCCCACTCAAGATTTATAGACTGCAGGGCTCGGCACTCACATGAAGCCATGGGTATGGGAGCATCTATGGATGCTACGTACTGGAGATTAGGAGATTACAGCTCTAGAGACCACACACACACACACACACACACACACACACACACTTTGTATTATTCTAAGCAGCCCCTAATCCCTTTTCCTGGAGACTTTAGTTCTTCCAGAACTAGAGTTCCTGAGTTTTTCTGAAGATAGTTAGACTTTGATACAGGGTAGGAGAGGCAGATAACAATGCAATAGGACCACAAGGTCCATAGCCACTAATTTCTTCCTTTGCCTTTTTCTCATTGCCCAGGTGTGGGAGACTGGTAGATGGCCATCTCTTTATGTGATCATGGCCGTGCCCTTGACCTCCTGCCCACAGAGCTGGCTGCAGAGCCTCAGATAACTTTCTGGGCCTGATCATTTGCCCTTTCCTCTTACAGAGTTTTT
Organism: Taxidea taxus jeffersonii; assembly: GCA_003697995.1. Taxonomy (NCBI): domain Eukaryota; kingdom Metazoa; phylum Chordata; class Mammalia; order Carnivora; family Mustelidae; genus Taxidea; species Taxidea taxus. The sequence continues at coordinate 50,662 of RCUC01167010.1, forward strand.
CACACAGGTTCTTCCTTCCATTACTAAGAGGTACCACTGCACACACGTGTACCACTCCCCCCCCACCACACACACAATATACACACACACTCGTGTACTCACTGTCGATCTTAGAAACTAAGGATAAGGGCAAACAAGCAGTTTGGGGTTTTCTCCTGTTGCAAAGAGCTATCTCTCTGTCTCCCCAAGTCACCTTCACGAAACCCAGCCAGGGAAGACCTCAGACCTCATAAAACATAACAATAGGACCCATTTCAACATGGCACACCGTAATGTAAACTCACATATATTTTCATTGAAATCATGTCTCCATAAGAGTAAACTATGAGAGGCCATCTTTAACACATAAGATTTGGTACTTCATTCAACAGGCTCTGTTTGCTTTCTGAAACAGCACTTGCCACGCTCAGTGCATTAGCCTTGTGAAAGCTGTATTGTTTATCCGAGTTACCGCATCTGAAGAGCTGGGGATTGGTTTCCAGTGAGTGAGCTGAATGTTAAAGTAGGAGAAGGAAGTGTAGGTAAAAAACCATACATTCAAAACAATTCTGGTGTTGAGAGGGAAAGGGGAAATCACTCCCAAAGCTATGTTTCTGTAAAGAAACAAACAAAACCTTCCGTTCCTTTGGCACAAGTTTTCCAAGTGATAGCACACGTCCTGAAGATGGAAGAGGGGCACGGAATTGTCCAGTTCAGGAATGGGAGGGAACCCTGGAAGGGAGAGGATCCTGGAGCCAACCAGAGCTCCGTAGGTAGAGCTGGAGGGTTGTCTCCACCTCTTGGTCCCAATCTGCCCACCCACAGCCCAGCAGGATTGGACAGGGCAGACTCCTGCCAGCACCGTCTCAGCGGCAGGGCCCCAGCGTCCCCTCCACCCTTCCACGAGCCTGCGGAGTACAAAACTTGGTTCTCTGCTGACACCTGCTGGGCCATCTCTACATCGTGGTCTGCAATGCCCATCCTGTGCCAGCAAAGTTGTTGTGATGAAGTTGATTCTTCTTTTGCGAAAACGCGGGTTACTAAAATTGGCTTGGACCAGCAGCTGTTTCCTTCCATAATGCCAGGAATATGGAAAGATCTTGTATTATGTGTTTAAAATAACCGGACGGGGTGAGGGAAGCTGTCACCCTTCAGTACTAATATCTTACATTTTACAAATCTCAAGGCCAGTTCCCATTTATTACAAATCTCAAGGCCAGTTCCCATTTATTATCTCACTCGTTCTTTGAAATAACCAGTCGTAAGGATGCAGAGAAGGTATTATTATCCCGATTTGAATCTAGGATGTGGCTCCTCAGAGAGGTTAAGTGGCTTGCCTGAGGTTACATAGTTAGGAAACAGTGTTGCAGGGATCAGAGGCTACATTTTCTGACTCATCGCCGGGAGCCATACCACTCAGCCAATTTCTTTAGGGGAAACCCTTCATTCAGAAGGAAGACTCCTGCCCTCAAGCAGAACGTGCACTGGGTCAAGCAGAGGCTGAAGGATAGAGCTGGGTCTAACCCGGAGGCTGGCACAGGAATACTGTTGAGCAAGGGCAGACCGACTGCACCATGAATTTGTGACCACATGTATCAGGAGGACCCCAAGTTCGCCATGTTTTTCTCCCTTTCTCCTCTCGAGGTAGCTGAAATTCTGCTCCTGGAGGATTCCTTCTTTGGAGAGGAGGCATCCTATGAATTCAGGTGTCTGACCATTCTCATGGTGCTAACACCTGAGGGCAAGGAACCATTTTCTTCCCTTTTTTTTTTTTTAAGATTTTATTTATTTATTTGACAGACAGAGATCACAAGTAGGCAGAGAGGCAGGAGGAGGTGGAGCGGGGGAGAAGCAGGCTCCCTGCTGAGCAGAGAGCCCGATGCGGGGGCTCCATCCCAGGACCTCGGGATCATGACCTGAGCCGAAGGCAGAGGCTTTAACCCACTGAGCCACCCAGGCGCCCCAGGAACCATTTCCACCAGAAGGCAGGAGGAGGTTCTGGGCATGAGATTCAAGCAAGGACACAGGCCTTTGTCCCGGAGGGGGGGTGCCCAAGGAGCAGCATGGGAGCATTGGACACGGGCTCCTTGCCGGACACTAAATGATGAGAAGATGGCATTTCAGTTTTTCCAGAGTCTGACCTCTGTCTACAGCTGCTCTAAATGGGTATCCACACATTTTCTCCCACCAGCACCAAATAGTTCTGTAGGATTTCCATGCCCTGTCGAACTACACAATAAGAAAAATCTTTCACTTCCAAAGCTCATAGTTATATAAAGAGTATAACTGCATTATACAGTTATTTCTTTTAGATACAGGTATTTCTGGCCGGAAGCTCTTTTGGCTGAGCCACAGGTATTACAAAGGCTTATAATACTAGCCTTTAGACGTCTGGAAAGAGAATTGGGGTCTTAGAGAAGCAGAAAGGCGAGCCTGGGTTTACAAAGACTTCGGCTGACCTGGGATCCTCCTACTAACCGGTGTGGACCTAGCTCAGCCTGGCTGCAGAACTTCGGTCCCACCACACATGGAGATAGCCTAAACTAAAGCGAAGGTGATGGGTATGGATGGAGATTAGGGGAAGAAGTGACAGATGCTTAGGAGGTAGAAAAGACCATCTTTAATCAGTTCCTGCTACATATTGTATTGGAACACAAATATAATCATGTTCATCACAAATTCGGAGATGAAGAGCCCGATACTAATTGAACACCCAGCTTTATGGTTTTTTCCCTTGAGGGATGCTTCCTTTATGGGGAAATGCCCACAAAATATGCCTCATTCTTCAAAGTGATGGGTTGTGTGTGAGTTGGTCCTTCCGAGCGAGCTCAGGGCTGATTGTTGTGTTTCTCTTTAATGAGGCACATGTAAATAAGCTCTTAGGTTCCAAAGTATTTACAAAACAGAGAGAGTATTTACAAAACAGAAATATTTACAGAAGCAGGGTTTGGTGAGTTGAGAAGCCATTAGCCTGTTAAGGAAGGTAAAGTTTGGCACACAATAGTATTTCAAGACCCTCACTTGTTAGAAAATAAAACACAAGTAAGGTATTTAATCTAAAACGTCACAGAGGGGCGCCTAGGTGGCTCAGCCAGTTAAGGGTCTGCATTCTCCTCGGGTCATGATCTCAGGGTCCTAGGATCGAGCCCTGCATCAGGCTCCCTGTTCAGCAGAGAGCCTGCTTCTCCCTCTGCCCCTCCCCCAGCTTGTGCCCTCTCTCTCTCAAATTAATAAATAAAAACTTTTTTTAAAAAGAAAACAAATTTTTTTAAAAAATAGATAATAAAATAATAATAAATAAAATAATAATTAATAAAAATAAATAGACCAACTGCTATTTGGGACATTAATTCCTTCCCTTCAATCCCCCAATTGGGCCTCACTGACTAGGAACAACGTCAAAGGCAAGGGAAGCAAGGGAAAAAATGAACTATTGGGACTTCATCAAGATCAAAAGCTTTTGCACAGCAAAGGAAACAGTTAACAAAACCAAAAGACAACTGACAGAATGGGAGAAGATATTTGCAAACGACACATCAGAAAAAGGGCTAGTATCCAAAATCTATAAAGAGCTTAGCAAACTCAACACCCAAAGAACAAATAATCCAATCAAGAAATGGGCAGAGGACATGAACAGACATTTCTGCAAAGAAGACATCCAGATGGCCAACAGACACATGAAAAAGTGCTCCACATCACTGGGCATCAGGGAAATACAAATCAAAACCACAATGCGATACCACCTCACACCAGTCAGAATGGCTAAAATGAACAAGTCAGGAAATGACAGATGCTGGCGAGGATGTGGAGAAAGGGGAACACTCCTACACTGTTGGTGGGAATGCAAGCTGGTGCAGCCACTCTGGAAAACAGCATGGAGGTTCCTCAAAAAGTTGAAAATAGAGCTACCTTATGACCCAGCAATCGCACTCCTGGGTATTTACCCTAAAGATACAAACGTAGTGATCCAAAAGGGCACGTGCACCCGAATGTTTATAGCAGCAATGTCCACAATAGCCAAGTTATGGAAAGAACCTAGATGTCCATCAACAGATGAATGGATAAAGAAGAGGTGGTATATATATACAATGGAATACTATGCAGCCATCAAAAGAAATGAAATCTTGCCATTTGCAAGGACATGGATGGAACTAGAGAGTATCATGCTTAGCGAAATAAGTCAATTGGAGAAAGACAACTATCATATGATCTCCCTGATATGAGGAAGTGGAGATACAACGGGGGTGGGAGTTAAGGTGGTAGGAAAAGAAAAAATGAAACAAGATGGGATCGGGAGGGAGACAAACCAAAAGAGACTCTTAATGTCATAAAACAAACTGAGAGGGGTGGGGGGGAGGGGTGTTGGGAGAAGGTGGTGGGATTACATTGTATGTTTATATGAAAATTTAAAAAAGAAAACAAAATTCTTAAAAAATAATAGATAATAATAAAATAATAATTAATAAAATAATAATTAATAAAAATAAATAGACCAACTGCTATTTGGGACATTAGTTCTTTCCTTTCAATCCCCTAATTGGGCCTCACTGGATTGTTTGCTCAATGTGTCTTTCAAAATCTCCAAAAGAAAGAAGTTTTATTTCCAGAATACTAACATTTCAGATAAAGACTTACACTGCTAAGTGAAGGCTTATCTTGGCTAAGAAATCATGTGAGCAGGCAGCAAAGATTAAGCCGACATACGCAGGTGACTCTTCACACATGGGATAGTATGAACGGTTTAACAATATCCACGTAATTCAAGCCCAAACTCTCAGAAAAATTTGGTGTGGTGTGATGAGTTCACGTGAATGATACCTGACTTCTCCATGTCTATCTAGCTACCTATTTAAAATCTCTACCTGTGTGTCTCATTTGTACCTCACACTCAGCTTATCTCAAACTAAGCTCACCATTTACTGCTCCAAAATGTTTTTCCTCCAGGATTCTTGGTAAAGGCACTTTTTTTGTTGTTGTTGTTTTAAGATTTATTTATTTGCCGGGTGCCTGGGTGGCTCAGTAGGTTAAGCCTCTGCCTTCAGCTCAGGTCATGATCTCGGGGTCCTGGGATCAAGGCCCACACCAGGCTCTCTTCTCAGCGGGGAGCCTGCTTCCCCCCCCCACCCCGCTCTCTGCCTCTCTGCCTACTTGTGATCTCTCTCTCTGTCAAATAAATAAATAAAATCTTTTTTTAAAAAGATTTATTTGTTTGTTTGAGAGAGAGAGCTCGTGTGTTCATGTGCCCGTGCAGGGGAGAGGGCAGAGGGAGAGAGAAGCAGATTCTCCACGGAGCTCAAAGCCCAACTCAGGACTCCATCTCACGACCCTGAGATTATGACCTGAGTCAAAATCAAGAGTCGGATGCCAAAAGGTACTTTTTTTTTTGCTTTTGGTCTGGTATGGTTTGGCTTTTTTTTCAGGCCGAAACCTGATCATCATCCTGGACTCTTTCTCCCATTCCACACATCTATGCAGCCTTCCAGCTCTCAAGGACATTAAGATCTTCCCATGTCACCCTATCACCTGGTCACCACCGCAGCCCAGGCCACCATCATCCCTCCTTTGAACCACCCTGGCAGCTTCCCCACTCGCCTCCCTGCGGCTACCCGTGCCTCCCTTCCATGGTTCCCTATTCTACAAACCCAGCGTTCTCCTAACAACTCGCTTACAGTCCTGTCACTGCCCTGTCCCCAGTCCTGCAGTGGCTTCCCACCAGCCTCAGCACACAGGCCCTCCCCCCTACACGTTACCTACAACGTTCCGCGTGATTAAGACCCTGTCCCCTTGCCAACCCCCATCCAAGTCTACACTCTGACACCTGAGTGGGCCTTCTCCAGACTCTGAGCACACCGCCCCTCCCTCTGCCGCGGGGCCCTCGGGGACACCGTCTCCTGACGCTGGAGCGGCCTTCCCTTCCATCCCCTTCTGTCCATCCAACTCCCACTTCTCTTCCAGCTGTCAGATTTACATGACTTGTTCTAAAGAAGCCCTTTTGGATTCCAGCTAAGTGAAGTCTGCACCTGCTTTGCTGCCCCCTCTAAGCACCTTTTTCGAATTAGTTCTAATTCTAAGCACCTTTTTTGAATTAGTCCCCATCACGTTTGCCATCCTTTGTTTACTACCTGTCCTCCACCTATCCACAACACACTCTAAACTTTAGGACGGGGCCTATGTCTGTGAAGCTAGTAAAGTGCCAAATACATGTTAGGGACTCGGGAAACACGTACGGAGTAATTAATGGTTGACATAACGGATTGGCTCATTGCCGATTTAGGTTGTTTGTTTTACCATCTCCCATCTGATGTCTTCATCTTCTGCTGCCTGTCTTCCATGGGCCACATAAACAATTAAATCAATAGAGAAATGGGGAACAGTGCTCGTTCCAGTCCTTTTACTTGCGATTTGACAATGTTCTTAATTCCAGCCACTGAATGGGGCTGTTTATTTACTGAGCGAGCCTGCTTTCTCACACTTGGGTCTTCCCCTTCTTTGAGATGCCTGGCTTTATATAGTAGTATGTAAATATAGTATCAATATGTATCAGTATAAAGCGGAAAAATGGAAAGCAGTAAAAATGGAAAAATGGACCTTACTGGTCCCCTTTTCTCTATGCAATCAAGAAAAATTGAAGGTTAGGAGAAGTTTTATGATTCATATAGGAATGTGCTTTACATGTTAGAATCTTTTCGTTAACAACGTAAGCTGAATTATGTTTATTTTTTAAAAGATTTTATTTATTGATTTGACAGAGAGAGAGAGAGATCACAAGTAGGCAGAGAGGTAGGCAGAGAGAGGAGGAAGCAGGCTCCCCACTGAGCAGAGAGCCCGATACTGGAATCATGACCTGAGCCGAAGGCAGAGGCTTTAACCCACTGAGCCACCCAGGCGCCCCTGAATTATGTTTATACATACATGTGCATAGAGGAAGGATTACACAGATATTGCAGACACCCGTTATCTTTTTGATCTGCCCAGCACCTTCAGCTTTCGGGAACCACTCACCTGCCTTCCCAGAGCTGCAGGTGGTAAATCGTGGGACCCCGCACGGGACAAGTATGCTGCAAGCAGACATGCAGCCAGAGGTATGAGCCTGGAGTGCAGCCAGTCGGACCCCTTTTCTAAGACTGGTGGGTAAGGTGAATGAGAGGATCTCTCTGACTCCCTGCAATTACTGGTTCTGAGGAAAACATATGCCTGGATGCCCATCTTGCCCTCAAGAGGACAAAGCCTGGGGTACCTGGATGGCTCAGTCGGTTAAGCGTCTGCCTTGGGCTCAGGTCATGATCCCAGGGTCCTGGTATGGAGTCCCGCATCGGGCTCCTTGCTGAGCGGGAGCCTGCTTCTCCCTCGGCCTGCCATTCTCCCTGCTTGTGCGCTCTTTCTCTCTTGCTCTCTCTCTCTGACAAACAACTTGAGTTCCGTGACCCTCTGGACCCCAGAATGTCTCTCAGCTTCAAACATGTCCTCCTCTCTCTAGTGCCCACCTCCCTCACCCCCTACTTTCCATGGGCTCGTGGAGAATCAGTCCCTCAGGAAAGGTGGCATCTGAGGTGCTCCAGAGGCAGGAGCCCAAGAAGTCTGAATGGAATTTAGGACGCTTCTCTGGACACCCAGAAACAGGTGTCCTGGACAGCAGGGAGGCTCCTGGCACTCATGGCCTAGCCTGTGATCCACTTGGCAGGGAGGTAAAAAGGTTTTAGCTACCCTCTTCTTTCTCCTGCCCTTCCTTCCCTTCCCCTATAACACAATTTAGTCATTAAGGTCCCAGAGACTCTTCTGAAATTTCTCTTAAAAGTTTCCAAACTTTTGCCAACCTCCTTGGTTCAGAGGCTCCTTGCTTTATGCTTAGATAGATAAAAATAGTGAGTATGAGGGCTCCATACTCCGCTAAGCTGTGAACAACATTATCACGGTTGATTTTAGAAACAACCCTAGAAAGGAACTTTTCTTACTATTTCCATGTACTTGGAAAAGCGGAGTTTTAAAAAGATAAATAACTTGCCTGAAGTCACCTTTAGGAAGTGGTGTGCGCTGGATTCGAAACTGCTTTTTCGGCCACTGGGGCGCTGGCTCATCGTTTTTCTAGGAATCACTTGCTCTTGTTCTCTCTTTAGAGAAGGAGCCAGAATTTTCCCTCCCAGGCACCACTGCCCCTCGGACAGTAGTATCCGGAGATCAAGAGTCTATCCTTTCCAGCCTTTTGTATCTGACATTCTCCGTCTTCATTGACTCAGCCTGATTCCCTCTATCTAATCAAGTCTGTTCTCTGCTCTGCTCTCTCCTGCCTGGCTCTCTGACTTCATTTCCCTTCATTCTCTACCATTCGTTGCACTTCAGCCTCCCTGGCCTTCTTCCTGTCCCTACAACATACTGAGCTCGGTGGCTCTGCACTTGCTCTTCCTTCTGCTTAGAATACCCTTCCCCGAGTTTTGTATGGCTATCTACTTTGGGTCACTCAGCATTCAACTGAAGTGTTCTTTTTCAAAAGAGATTCCCTGAACCCCACCTGTTCCTCTCTGCAACACCACCCTGTTTCACTTTCTTCAGAGTGTTTATAGATACCTGGAACTATGGGATTCCTTTTTCAGACGTGACTATTGTCTGTCTGTCCCCACCAGGCTGGAAAGTCTCTGAGATCAAGTTTTTATCTGCAGGCTCACCACCGTCTCTCCCCTGGGCACATAGTAAATGGTCACTGTTTGTTTGATGGGGGACCAGAATGCATTTTGGCATGTCGTTCCTTTGTCAACCCTGCTGAAATAGTTCTATCCTGCTAAACCCACATCTGCTGCGCCTTTCACAACTCAAACTGAGCTCACTTACACTGTGAAGGTCATCTCAACGAGCTCCTCCTAGGAACTGATATCTGTTCAGTGTTCTTTTTCTTTTTTCAAGATGTATTTATTTATTTGTATTTATTTGAAAGAGAACAAGGCGGGTGGTGGAGAGCAGAGGGAGAGGGACAAGTAGACTCTGCAGGAAGTGTGGAGCCCGACCCGGGGCTCCTTCCCAGAACCTTGAGATCATGATCTGAGCCAAAATCAGGAGTTGGACGCCTAACCGACTGAGCCACCCAGGAGCCCCCAGTGTCCCTTCTCTGAAAACCTTACAGAAGCTGTCTCGTTTCACACTCACTACTTTCTTGTGTCTCATTGCTTTTCTGATGGCATTCCATTTATGTCACGGTTTGTCTCATGCACTCTATTTCTGTCAGTGCTTTTTCTCCAATATTCCAAGATGAGTCACATCAAGCGGTCCAACGGGAAAATGTTAAGTGTAGTCATCAAAGCAGTTTCTCCACGGCTTTGAATCCAAACTCCAAGAAACACTGTCAGCCTTAGCCCTTTATTGGATAGATGAGAGTCACAGGATTTTAGTTGATCCTAATGGCCCGGCCCTGCCCCCAGTTCCTATGAAGTCTGTGATTCTGCATCTTTGGTAGAGGATAGTCAGGACAAGCAGAAGGCCCCAGTGTCACTGGTCCTACATGGTAACCAGTGTCACTAGCGGGTAATTCCAAAATCTAAGGGATTACATTGAGGTAGTGAAACATGGGGGGGACAGCTGTCCTCCCCTAACCAGCTTTGTTATTTTACCAAGAAATAGTCAGCAGTTAAATGAGCTCTCAGGACTTCCTGGGGGAAATCTGTAAGTATAGAGCTGAGAATGAGGGGTAATGGGGTAAATGGTAATGCTGGACTTAGGATCAACAGATAACTCGGGCTCTGTGCCAGCAGAAGAATTGCCTTACAGGACTCCACAGTGTATGCCTCAGGTTGGTACAGTTATTAATTAGATCATAAATATGAACTAAGGAAGTCAGATCTGGTTTTCTCCCTGTATTTGCCCAGAACCTACTTGAGATTTGCCATGAATCCATGGTGTATCAGTTCTCTATACTGAGTAACAGATTACCACAAATTTAGTGACTTAAAATGAAACACGGCTTATTAAAGGAAAGATGTTTCTCAAGGCCACTATTTTAATTCTGTATTTGGCCTTGTGTATAATGGAAATGTTCACATGGTTTGGGCTGTTTTGCACTCCCTTTATCAAAATTACCTCTTCTTGGGGTGCCTGGGTGGCTTAGTGGGTTAAAGCCTCTGCCTTCTGTTCGGGTCATGATCCCAGGGTCCTGGGATCGAGCCCCACATCGGGCTCTCTGCTGAGCAGGAAGCCTGCTTCTCCCTCTCTCGTTCTGCCTGCTGCTCCCCCTACTTGTATGCTCTCTCTCTCTCTGTCAAATAAATAAAAATCTTAAAAAAAAAATTTAAAAAAGGTATTTGGGGGAATTTGTGAGGAATGGAAGAGGTGCCAAGCCCAAGAGGCCAAAACTAAGCCAAATTGTAAAGGATTTTTAAACTTCAGACTATTAAGTATGATATTATTCTCTAGAAATCCTGGACTGGAATATTAACCAGATAATTTGTCTGATTTTTTTGCAAAACATATAGGATTCCTTTGAAGCAAATGGTTTTTTTTAAATTCTTTATTTAAATTCAATTTAGCTCATATATACTGTATTATTAGTTTCAGGGGTAGAATTCAGTGATTCATCAGTGGCACAGAACACCCAGTGCTCATTACGTCAAGTGCTGTACTTAATGCCCATCACCCAGTTACCCCATCCCCCCCACCCCCCTACCCTCCAGCAGCCCTCAGGGTTTTTTCCTAGAATTAAGCATCTCTTACGGCTTGCCTCCCTCTCAATTTTCATCTTATTTTATTTTTCCTTCCCTCCTGCTATGTTCATCTGTTTCGTTTCTTAAATTCCACATGTGAGTGAGATCATATGGTATTTGTCTTTCTCTGATGACTTATTTTGCTTAGCATAATACCCTCTAGTTCCATCCATGTTGTTGCAAATGGCAAGATTTGCAGATGGATTTTTTAGAGAACAAACTAATGTGTCAAACTAATGGCATTTATCTTTCCTAAGCTGATAAATACTTAATTCATTCACAAATATGTATTAAGTCAGACACTATGTGTCAGGAACTCTGCTAGACAACAAGATAACGTTAGCAGACAACCTGGCAGAACGAAATAGATATGTCGTTGCTTTCTATCTTTTTGTAAGGTTTCATTTATTTGTCAGAGAGAGAGAGCACAAGCAGAGTGAGTGGCAGACAGAGGGAGAAGCAGGCGCCCTGCCGAGCAAGGAGACTGCTGCGGGACTCCACACCAGGACCCTGAGATCATGACCTGAGCCAAAACCTAACATTTAGCTGACTGAGTCATCCAGGCGTCCCATGTCCTTGCTTTCTAGAAGCACACATTGTGGAGGCGAAGCTGGCAAAAAGTAGACAGAACAGTGAATATGTTAATGGGGATAAACGCTGTGGAGAAAGATAAAGCAGGATAAAGGGATAATAAATAGGAGGAATAACACTGAAAAACTACAGTGTGATATAAGCAAACATTCAGCAGCAGCTGTGTAATATACTTTAGAACAAGACAGTGAAATGTGAATTATCGATGTGATGGTCGTTGATTGAATTCTCCAACCCTGACACCCAGTGGTTGACATAGACACACACAGGTTGGCTGAAGACTATGCCTCAGATTGTTTCCGGCCCAGTCCTGATCCACACCGGAATCTAGGACTTACATGAGCTATAGAATGCACCTTACCAAATACGCAGTGCAGGAGAGCGAAAAAGAGCAATCAGACAAAACCAATGGAAAAACCAAAAGAGGGCAAAGTGACGGTATAAGGACCTCTGAAAATCCACCCCTTTGGTTTTTTTAATTTTTATTTATTTTTATTTTTTTTATTTAAGCTTTTTTTAAATTTAAACATATAATGTAACCCCACCACCCTCTCCCAACCCCTCTCCCCCCCACCCCCCTCAGTTTGTTTTATGACATTAAGAGTCTCTTTTGGTTTGTCTCCCCCCCGATCCCATCTTGTTTCATTTTTTCTTTTCCTACCACCTTAACCCCCACCCCCATTGCATCTCCACTTCCTCATATCAGAGAGATCATGTGATAGTTGTCTTTCTCCGGTTGACTTATTTCGCTAAGCATAATACGCTCTAGTTCCATCCATGTCGTCGCAAATGGTAAGATTTCATTTCTTTTGATGGCTGCATACTATTCCATTGTATATATATACCACTTCTTCTTTATCCATTCATCTGTTGATGGACATCTAGGTTCTTTCCATAACTTGGCTATTGTGGACATTGCTGCTATAAACATTTGGGTACACGTGCCCCTTCGGATCACTACGTTTGTATCTTTAGGGTAAATACCCAGGAGTGCGATTGCTGGGTCATAAGGTAGCTCTATTTTCAATTTTTTGGGGAACCTCCATGCTGTTTTCCAGAGTGGCTGCACCAGCTTGCATTCTCACCAACAGTGTAGGAGTGTTCCCCTTTCTCCACATCCTCGCCAGCATCTGTCATTTCCTGACTTGTTCATTTTAGCCATTCTGACTGGTGTGAGGTGGTATCTCATTGTGGTTTTGATTTGTATTTCCCTGATGCCCAGTGATGTGGAGCACTTTTTCATGTGTCTGTTGGCCATCTGGATGTCTTCTTTGCAGAAATGTCTGTTCATGTCCTCTGCCCA